>JBBUKS010000042.1:5828695-5846734 GCA_038050645.1 Hedychium gardnerianum
CCAACGCTTGGAGTCTGCATTGTCTGGTATAGGTGCATTTATCCCATGAAAGGCTACACTCATCTTTTTCCACGGAGGCTCTGGATCACTCCGTTCCGGGAGTTCTCCATCCTCGAACACTTGCTTTGTCTCATCAGCAAATATGGTGATTCCAGAAGGCTGGTCTTCATCTTCATCATCATCTAACGAAACAAGAAAATTCACGAGAAGCCAAGTTGAAGGAAACTTGATTAGGTTTAAAGGCACATGCAAATAGCATCTGATTACTGCTATGTAAGGAAGCATGCATTTGGTAAACAATAAAGAAAGATTTGTAATGAGATAATAAGGTTTTAGATTGGTGCTCATGATACTAAATTTTGATTTCTAATTAGGTAATTAAAACAGGTCAGCGCCATTGAAGATGATTAAATTTTTGATGGGAATGGAAAAAATGATTTAATTAAACTGATCTAATTCATATTCCTCATTTTGGGTGAGAAAATACGTCTGTATAGATTACAATAAGAATCCTTGGTTATCTTCATCAGTTTGCAAACATCTTTAGCCTATAAATCAAATAGTCTGTTCAGCATCCAACATCATCGACCACAATGGATACTGGCGATCAAAATTAACTTGGCTAGATGTAAATTGCATGCAATCCAAAGTAATTCTTGTTACCTAAATATCCAGGAGGGTATCCTATTTCCTGCATCCGATGTAACCAAGGCGGCGGATCATTTTCCTGTATAAAATGGATGCACGTTACAAGACAGCGAAGATCACTGCAGCACAACAAGCATTTAAGAGTCTGTCCTAACATAGAAAGAGTAAAAAAATGCATTAAAAGAAGCTTTGTTTCAAAGTGCTACTAAAGTCTAGTCCAACAGTTGAGAATAGACCAGACAAATAACCAACAAATGAAAACAGCAAGCCAAACCAAACACGTCTTGTACTTTACTGTGTATTCTGAAGGTAGAACATGATCAAAGCTTTGAACAAAAGTCGTTAAAGCTGTATAATGAATGCTAAAAACACCGAATCTTGGGGAAAAGGGAACACTATGGTTGGAATAATGGAGATAAAAACAACAAATTAGACAAAATTATGGAGTTAAAATAAACAAATAAGATAAAATTCTGGATGCACCACGAAACAGTTTCATATCATCACCATTACTTCACAAGCACGAACAGAGATGATTCGTCCACGTAAAAATCATACATTTCATATGAGAAATGGACATGGATTGAATATAATCATAAACAGACATGCTGGAGAACAATTGGTGAAGATAGACTAATGACAAAAAAGTTTTTTTTGCTTAAACAAACAAATCAAAATAAGAAAAAAAAAGTACCTATACTGTATTAATTAACATGACCAAGAGATCTATCACAAGAAGAAATTGTTATTTCTGTAGTTCACAAAATTTCTGTAGTTCACACAATAATTGTAATTCAAAATTATATTAAAAAAGCTAAGAAGAATTGTTTATTACTCCAATTCCCAAGCATCCTCGTGTTTCAGCCCCAAGAACTCCTGCACACAAATCATCATATTTACCAGGAGTTTTCTGACAATACCGAACTTGTGCACGGTCAGTTGGATTTCGTTTTGAGCTATTGTGCATCTTGCGAGCATTGTTGATTGCAACATTGTCACGTGGCTTTGGGCACTCTTTGAGCGAGTGACTGTACGAGCCACAATTGAAACACCGGGAAGCTTCCAAAGTTTCAATCCTACATTGAAATATAGAAAAGCCACATTTCTTATAACTCAAGGTAACAGAACGTCTGATGGTTTACAGTATAGAAGCTCTCGTTACGTGTATTATTTTCATGAGAAAGAAAAGGATGAATTCACCAAGTAATGAAGACAAAATTCATACCCACGACCTTGGCAATAACTACCAAAGCTCGTACCAATCAAAATAGTAGGCACCTTTATTTGCTTCATTTCATATCAAGTATAACCATGGGCAGGATATGGTCATTAAAATATAAAAAATATCAGTTATAACAATGAACCCGTGTGTTATATAAATAGATAGATAAATAAATATATGATGCTATGATATTATCATAAATATAATAAATACAACTTCAAAGAAGACAGCAAATGTGCTCTAGCAAAAAAACTACATCAACTTATACATCCTGACAACATGACATCTTAAATACTTCAGAGGTGGAAGATAAGGTAAAGGAAGATATTCAAGGTAAATCCAGACGTTCCTTAAGATATTGCGGGTAAGATGAACAATGAGTACACAATAACAAAAGATAGGCATCTGGATCTTATAGTCAAATAAAATATGTAACGTGCACAATGCACAGATATTCAATCGCAAAGCTTCATAAACATAGTAGTACTTATTCCAGAATTCCATTACAAATTCTATATAGAAAACAAAGCTCATACCCTCCATGGACACTTGAACCATCAACTGAATTTGAGCTTAAAGTGTACCCCCGATCATAGAAAGGAACATCTGCTTCCAATAATGCTTTGACTTTGTCGACCTCTTGTCTTGCTTGATTATCTATCCAAAACGTCTTTCGTGCAAAAAAAGGGAGAAAACTTACTATTTTTTTTAAAAAAAATATGAGCATATACAAGAAACTTAAATACAATCTTAAAGAAAAAGAGAATGTAAACTCAAAATGCAGATCATAAAGGAACCTAGCTTCAGTTCACTGGTAACACAAGAACATCAATTTTGAAACTAGGTGGAAGAAGTTTAAATAGACAAGATTAAATTGTAGAATAATAAAGGAAGTGAAATACAATTCATCAACTATCAACATCTTCTTCACATGGTAATATTAAGGAGAGCAATTTAGATTTAGTGTAAGCAAGCAAGCGGTGTATCAACATTAAATATCACTTTCAATTCTATTATGAGTCATGTTTTTCATGCAATTGATTTTTGTTTTCCCGATAAGCAACAGAAACTAGAGATAAATTTAATATCCGCCCTTCAACAATAAAGATGCTTATGAGATGATTACTTTTTCAATGAAAAGAAATTAAGTCAATTGATAAGACAAGATACAACATTCAAATACAGTAAAACAATGCTAAAAGCCCAGATGAAAGAAAGAAATACCATAATCCATTAACTTATATTTGATTTGAGAGTTTTGTAAATTACAAAGAGAGAACAAAGTCTCAAGTCAGGAGCAACTAGTAATGATAAACGGCATCAGGTTGCGCTAATATTAAGTACAACTATCAGAGCTTAATTCTTATTTACCACTGCATTTGACTTTTCAGTGCCAAGATGTAATGCTGGAAAATATGTCTCTTCACCATCTTCTAGGAGCACATCTTCAGGTCTCTTCTAATGAATGAGCAAGAAAAATTCAATTGTATAAGAATTACAAATTCAGTGATTAATCTAAACTAATCTCTATTTACTCTGGCATGGAAAACAACATCTTTCCTGAGATAATTTTTTCCAGAGCCATCAGGTATGGATATGAAGCATATATTTATTATAGGTCCGAGTAAAACAGAAAGACTATTACACTTGATGAAAGCTGGTTGTTGGCCTGCCACTGAGACCACTGCTGCATAAGTTCCATCAGCTTCCTTTTGCTTTCTCTGCAGTATAGCAGAAAACACTACCCATTATAAGCTCTCGATACATAATGCACAAACAATTTATCAAAAATAAAATGCAAATATAACCGACGCATATGCCATTTCAGAAGCATGCTTAGCACGTGTGGTCATTGCATTAGTGTGCTGTTTTTCTAGACCAACCTTGTTAATGAGTTGAATATTACACGCACAGCTGGCTGTTTCTCAAAATCACTTGTTCGAACTCTTTTTACTCCTTTTATAGCTAACACTCCCAATTAGGAAAGAACAATAATTTTAAACACATCAAGCAAGAATGGAGCAAAACAGCTTACAGATAGTGACGTTGATTTTTGAGCAAAGACCCAGATCAGGCCCAAATAATGAAGATTCAAAAAACAACTTGATGGACTGAAAATTTGTAGGCAATATATTGTATAGAAATTGATCTAGATGATAAGGCTACCCTCAAACATATTGAATTCTGATTATATAACGTAAAGACAAGCGGTCAAGAGTATGAAATAGGCAATCTCCACTCCTGGAAATGTTGTTTGGTAACATAACTTGGACTAAAAATTTGCAAGAAAACCATTTTGTTTCAAATTGACTTAGAGACAAATATGCTCAAGTATATTAAATTACAGTTATATGTTATACAAAGAAGCTGTCAAGAATGTACAATTAGCAGATTTTCTGTCCAATTTTTTTTTTTTCCCAAATGGTAAAATAGTTTGAAAGATCAACAACAACAACAATTAAGCCTTATCCCACTAGGTGGGGTTGAAATAGCTTGAAAGATCGAGGAGGATATTTTTATACAATAGGCTGTGTGTGTGTGTGGTGGTAGTGGGATGGGGGAATCAGATTTTCTAGGTACCCTTAACAGTATCCTTCACTTTGTATTAAAGCAAAGAAAACTAACTAATTTTTAAGACAAATGCCAAATCAATCTAGAATCCAGACAATTGTTAATAAATGCTTGGATTATAGTACTTGTATTTAAAGTTGAACAAAACATAACCTCAGAGAGGATACAACTTTCGTCAATCAAAAGGTTGTTGGAAATGCCACCGATTAATGTAGCATTTCCTACTGCAACCATAACTCGATCTGACTTTTCTAATGCCGAAGAACCAAATAACTCAACTGTCTCATAAAGAACAGGGCGCTGTGTCTCTATTCCTTCTTCAAGCTTTATATCCAGCACATCAAGGTCATCTCCCCCTCCACCATCTCCTTCAGAATTGGCACCATTCTCTGGAAAAAGATGATCTTTCTTCTTGTAAGATAATCTGGCAGGATAATCCATTTCAGAATTCTTGGATTCTAACTCTTCAAGAACACCATTACTGTTATTCGCAGATGATGATTCAAGGCCAATGAAATCATGAGAATGCATTTTTTTTCCCACCAAGTCCTTGTTAAATAAGAAATCCTGTATGAGAAGCATAATAGAGTATCACAGAACACTTCAATAGGGGAAAAACTAAGCATCACAATTTGAAGATGGACATGTGTGTCATTATGTATTTTTATTGGCTTTCATGTTGTTGACACGCATTGCTTGATAAAATTAAGTATTGCTTAAGTAGAAAATGCGATATGCTAAGCTAAACAGCATATTAGTTTTAGGCTCACACTATGAAAATTATTCCAACTTCTATTTCATCATCCGAGAATTTGAAAGATAGTTATGGGAAAATGAACGCATCTCATGAAATTCATGCACCATAAGTTAGCAAACAGAGAAATTAAATCCATATGCTCATTATGTAAAAAAAAGAAGCGTGCTGTTTCACACCATGCACACCGTAACAAAGGTTCTCCATCATAAATTATCACGAAGCCAAAGAACATGAAATGAGAATGAAAAAAATACGACAAAAGAACGAACGAGTTCATTTTTAACAACCGAAAAGTTCATAAATTGAATCAGAAGGAGAAAGTTTAGGGTTTGATAGTAAGTCAGAAATCAACATGAGACGAAGACTTCAAGCAGTCGAGTAGTGAACTGGAAAAAGATACACCATCAGTAAGGGGCATGCAGGAGGAAACGAAGCCCTAGAGTAGAGCACGCCGAAGCAAAAAAAAAAGGGGGGGGGGCAGTAAAGAGGACGGAGAAGACAACTGACGGATCCAACAAAAGGGAGAGGAAGACAAGAGGGAGCGCAGAGTGAACGAGAGAGAACCTGAGTTTGCGGAGGAGAACTGCAGCAACCTTCCCGTCCGCCGCCGCTACCAGTGGCTCGCCAGAGGAGAACCCTGACGTCGGAAGTTACGAATCTAAATTATCCAAATAATAGGTGAAATTTGCATATGCAGGCAATCAATTTTACTATTTTACAGATTCATTCTTCCAGATTCACATTCGGGTCCAGCTAATTATTTCGTGGTTCTTAGTTTCTGGTTATCAAAAATAAATAAAATTAATATATGACAATTTTAATAACAATTACAAATCAACATCCCATGGCACGACAATTAAGATCCGAATATGTCAGCCCCTAAGGGCGGATGGCTGGTGCTAGCGAATAAAAAAGAGAATTATTTGAACATAAATTTCGTGAGCTGGAAAGGTATTTTTACTATCATTAATTTTTTCACAAAACTAGGGACAGTCAGTCCACAAAGTTTGAATAAAAAATTCATGCATTGGTTATAAACGAATTTGGCTAATATTTCCTCGCATACCGTCACCATAATCCGCGATAAGATCTACAAAATCCAAAATGAAGCTGAATTTCTCTCAAAAACTGGCTGAAGAGACATTGACAATGACCCAAATTGCAGTTTATGAGTCCACTCGGACTGCAAAATATCCGTTGGAAATGGCCTTTGTTGTCGTCCTTTTGACACTGGCTCTCGCTGCAGTTCCTCTTGGTTCCTTCTTTCTGATGCCATCTCCTTGTTTTGTGCTGGAGTTGCCCTTCTCATGCTTCTTCGCTTCGTGGGTTCCCTTGGGAGCTTGTGCTTCTTGAAGCTTACCTGCGTGACGGAATCGGTTTAGATTGCAATAAGAAACTACTACTGAACCCAGAAGCTGAAGGTAGTCACCACTTTTTGAGGGTTTTGGTTCACCAGTTGAGGAGCCTTCTTGATCGATCTTAGACAAGCCTAGAGAAGTATCTCTAGACGAACTTCCTTTTGTAGGAATCTTAGTATTGTTTTGTGATTTGGGAACACTTGCAGGCATTTCAACCACCTTTAAATTGCAATACGAAAAGACAAATAAAGTTAGCATTTTAGTTTGTATCAACGATAGAACTACTTGCATGTAAGAATCTTTCTAATTATAACTAACAAGAGTAAATTAGAAGTAACTTGAAGTAAAATATTTCCATGAAATTAGAATGTAAGTGAAACCATGCGGTGGCAAGTGGCAAATCCCAAGATTTGACACATCACAAGAGATGATGAAAGCTCAATTTAGTTTCAAAGATCCATAAGTGGGCAGCAATTGTTTTGGTGGATAAACAAGTATTTCTCAACTAATATTTCATCTTTTAAAATCATGTCCTATAACCATCCAGACCTAGTTGAAGCATACAAGTCACCATTGTAAATATAAGTAATGCAAGTTATCAAAATATATTAATTAACACCAAAGTTGACGAGACAGTAGTTATGCTACTATCAAATCTTGGGTCAATTTGGCAATAGTTATATAAGAAATTGGTGAGCAATTTTCAAAATTATTAATCAACATCAAAGTTGCTGAGACAATAATGATGCTAGTACCAAGATTTAGGAGTCAATGTGATGCTAGTTACATGAGAAAATGAAAGTGACGAAAAATTTGACCCCTTTATCATGCTTATGATATACTATTAGTTCACAGGAAAAAGCAGTTAAGGCTCTTCCTCTATGAAATGATATATCGTGCTTATGAAATGATAAATTAACAACGATTATGGACCTTTTTGCTACTCGTGGCACCACGTGCAGCTCCATTGTAAAAAGAAGGCATAGGAGTTGCCTTGAAGTTAAGGCTCTTCCTAAGCTGCCTAATCTCTGTTTTTGCTTCGTCCTGGAGTGATGCATGACATTTGTGTTTAAAAGCAAACATTGAATAAAACAATGATTGCCATTTTACTAGGACATATATCCGGCAAGGGTATTGGAAAATAAATACCTGTGTTCTAATTTGGATCTCAGTCATCTCGACCTCTTTGGCATGGAGCTTTTCTTCTAACTTCGTGTAAAACTGAACCATAAGGTGGCCTCGAGTTAGTTACATTTTTGAGGTCCAATCTTTCTACACAAATGAAGTTCCAAACAAGAATATAATGAGTTCTTGCCTCTTTTCGTTTCATAGCCCGCCCTTCACTTTTGAAATGGAAGTCAGAAGTACCTTGACTAACTTCTGTCTTAGCTGAAACAGTCAACTTCAAAGATCTGCAAGAAAAATGTTACTTGAAAGGACACAATGAAAAACAACTGACTATAGAGATTTTGTTCAATTACCTGTTCATAAAATGTTGCTCATCAATTTGACATTTTCCAGCGATAGGATTAGGGATTTGCACTACCTTGTTTTTGCTTTGACCTTTATTTCTGTTAAAATCATAAAACATTAATGCAAGATACACATGTAAAAGCACGAGAATGTTGAAATTAATGTAAGAATGTATGGCACCTTCTGTTTTCTACTTTTACTTTGGCTTTCAGATTTTCTGAATCCTGAAACAAATATTTTATCATTAGATGACAATAATGCCAATCATTTCACCGTCATAATCTAGAACTTAAGATGCCATTAACTTCTATCTTTTCCTGGTATTAAAATTGGGTGACTTTAGGCTGCTACAAAATCCATTAACCATAAAAATACTTCAATGACATCTGTAATCTCTCTTACTAGTTATCAAGTTAGAAGGGGTGCAACTGTTGATTATGCAACTAGACTTGCCGTACTCAAGAATATCCTCAAAATATTGGAGAATGCCAAAATACGGCTACAAGTTTCAAAAATTTCTTATTGATGCCCCAATGAAATGAAATATCTAGATTACCCACAGAACAATTTTTATGCAAAACATTGTTATTCATGTTTTATATACAACTAAAGTTTTATCAAAACAATGCTTCATGGGTAAATTTGGAGTTGTCTTTTTCATAGGGCTTTCATGAGGATCTCTTGAAAATGAAGGCCCTATTTGGCCGTTTTAGAACACAAGTCTCTAAAGCAAAAAAAAAAAGTTCTTTACATTTTCAGATGGCACTCCAATCAGAGTTGGGTAAGATTTTGTACCTTAAATTTCTGGGATTTAGCATCAAGAGTATTTCTTGGAACTATTTCAGGCAATTTCATTCCTGGTTGTGCTTTCTTTGTACTTTCTCTCTCCACCTCATCTGTTCTTTTTGCAAACATCTTATCAGGATAACGAGAATTCTTCTGAGTTGAAGGCTTTCTCATAATTTGTGAATCTGATAACTGATTCTTTGATTTTGCTTTTGTAATTTGCTTCTCAAATTTTCCCTTTACCTTATATAAGGAAGTAGATTAGTGGTGTACCATACCAGTAAGAAAAAATTTAAAAAGTTGTTGAATCAATGCAGCAATTATTGTTGAATATGTATTGTCAACATAAAAACTGGAAGCAGCTATTAGCTTGCACATCAATGATCAATCTTGTAGTACATGCTCCAGCTCACACTATACACAGCCGATATGAGTCATATGACACTGATAGGAACAGCAAGTCAGCAACATGTTGATGAAGAGGAAAAAGTTAATGAAGGCATAAGAAATAGTCAGCTTTTGATGTGACAGATTGATGTTGAGCTAGCAATGAATAATGGAGAATATATGTTGCTTGATAGTTTAGGGATCAACACTTGCATGGACAGTAGCTCATAGCTAATGAATTAGTTGTTGTCAACCAAGTTGTGTTTCTCCTAAATATTTGGTGTTGATTACTTCTTATCCCTCCATTGAGCTAGCAATAAACAATGGAGATATACGTTGCTTGATAATTTAGGGACTAACTCTTGCATACCTCGTAGCTAATGGATTATTTGTTGTTGACCAAGTTGTGCTTCTCCTAACTATTTGGTGTTTGACTACTTATTATCCCTCCATTGAGCTAGCAAATATATGTTGCTTGATAGCCTAGGGACTAACTCTTGCATGGAGCATAGCATAGCCAATGGATTAGTTGTTGTCAACCAAGTTGTGTTTTCTCCTAACTATTTGGTGTTGACTACGTCTTATCGCTCTGTTGAGCTCTATATGAGTTAACATTCAAATTAACTAAATTATTTTTTATTACAATGAATATTTTCTTTGATCCTCCCTTTACTCCATACAAATTTCACTTTAATAAATTAACTTTTTTCTAGTTACAAAATTTATTGGTAGTTTGGAGTGTGATCAAACCATCCACACCAATCTATTGGTGGTCATTTTATTAACTATTAGAGCAATACCTAATTTCTCTTTAATATTAAAATTTTTGTTTTATCTTTTCTAGTAACTCTACAAATCTATCTTAGCCTTCACATGTATATTACATTAAGTTTTATACATGTTATTTCCTAATAGCCTAATCCTCCAATTCATGAAGTATGGTGGGTCATATTACAATCTTATAAAAGGTCATTGTAATCTATGAGGGAGACAACGATTACACAAAACTCCAAAATCATTTCTATTTTAATTGTTCATTCTTTATCCTAATTCCACAATGTTCCCTTCTTGTAGAATAATATGTCCAAGATATCAAAACTTTCACGTATGGAGATTTTATGTCTACCAATCTTAACTATTCAAAGCAATCCTTTTTTTTTTGTTACTGAAACTATATTTCATCTATTCAATTCAAGATCTTAAAAACCTTTGTTTGTAAAGCTTTTCCTCCATGCTTCAAGCTTCAAATTTATTCCAATTACACTTTCATCAGTTAATAAAATAATGTCTGTGAATATCATGCACCAAAGAGATTCATCTTGAATGTGATTAGAGAGTTCATCCAATGCTAAAAAAAGATAGGGACTTAGAGCTCATGTTTGAAGAAAATTCATTATAGCTCCCAATAGTTCTATCACTAGTAATAGTAATATCTCACATATCTTGTGCCAAGATAATATAATTACTAAGATATTCCATAGAAACATTAGTGGAAAATATCATTGAATTAGTTTCAGAAACAAAGATTACTCACCAGCAAATAAGTGTAACAATCTCTAAACAAATCAAGGCCAAAAAGAAAGTGGGTAAATGAAATGCTGGGCAAAAGGGTACATATATTTTTAAAAAATAGCATGTCAGAGAAAGGAAATATTTGTATAGGTGAAGCAAGAGAGAACTAAGCTGACTAGTGGATTTGTTCTAGACTGCAGAAGAGATTATTCACCTTTTATTTTAGGGCTAATTGGAACATTTATCCATTCATAAATAATAATAAATAACAGATTATCATTAGAAAAAAAGCTGAAAGATAGTTCTGATAATTGATATCTCACTTTAAGAGTACTTTTATCTGTTTTCTTGGAAGCAGCAGCCTTATTTACCAGATCTGCAGGAATTTCAGTTGCAATTTGCACTTCATCATGTAGTTCTTGAGGGGAACCAGAGTTATGCTCATGGTACTCTTTAGAAACCATTTGCAGAATCTCATCTCCTGGGACATCATCATTTGATTGTATTTGGTGTGCTTCACCACACTCTACAACACCACAAACTATAAGATGCTCACTATTTGATGGACTAAACTCTTGTGAGAATTCAGGGCTCAAAACTTGTTTGTCATGTTCATGTATGACCAACTCGTGCTCATCAGAAATTGGAGGTGTCTCATCATAGAAAGTAAATTCAGTGGGTTCATTATCACCACATTCAACTAAATCATCTTTACAGCATTCAATATGATCTTTGGTAGGTTGGTAATTTTCATATCGACTACCGAATGAGTTGAGATGCAAAAGAGGCTTCTTCTTAAAGTGAGCCTCAAAATAAGCTTTTTTCTGAGTAACCAAACCAGGTGTAGCATATTTCTCAACCTCTTCAAGGTATCTGTTATGCGAGAATGATGACCTTTTTTCCCACGACAAGGTTTCAGATTCAAAGCGGCCAAATGATACAGACCCAGAGGGTAAACTCTCAGCCTGTGAAGAAACAGAATTTTGAGTGGCAAAGGTAAATAAATAAAGCATAATAGCATACATCTTAAATCAGGAAGAAATGATTAGAAGAAAACATTCTATTTTGAAACACAATATAAACATGATCAAGTAACTCTCAAATTTAATTTGACGGGGAAAAATGATCTATTAGCAACACACTAAACATTTCTATGTACAGTGGCAAAAGTGCTCTACATTGGTTACCTAACTCAACTACTAACTAGTACTCAAACTACTATAGTTTAGTTGCTTCTAACTAGTAGCGAATACTCCATAATGGGAGACAAAAATTTATGTAAGAATCCAGCCCTGTTTTTTTTTTGTCGACATTCTCTTGTCTAGGGAAAAATAGTTTTGAATTATTGAAGTAGGAAATAAAAGACAGAATTTCTTTCCTACACTTCCTTGTCTCATACTAACATTCAAATCAAACTAAGAAGCATATGCACAAGAAAAAGCCAAAGAATAAAACAGAAGAAAAGAGTAAATTTATGACCTACAATCCTATGAAGTTTGCCTGATGTTACCCCTAGCTAACTTTGTGAACTATGAAAAAAAATTAAAGAAAGGTCAGTTAAAAAACTACACAGTACAAGTGTGTATCTCTCTTTTAATCTATCATTTTCTGTATTTAAGCAAGATTTAATAAATAAATAGCAGACTTGATTCTGCAAGTGCACCATCATTTGATTTCAGAAGCAAAGAAACAAACCTGATATAAAACGGAGTCTTCAGTTTCTCTCATTGTGGAAAGCCGAACCCTGATCACCACATATCCATTTTCCTAGGTGCAGATCTCCAAGCTTTCTCGGTGTAGTAAAATGACCTATTCACATCAGCCTGAAGTACGTCAGTGTGACGATCCAAAATTCCATTCAAAATACATTCTGGAAGAAAAAAAAACCAAAGGAAGGATTCAAATAGAAGGATTATGTTTATCCCAAAGAAATACTCAATTTTACAAGATGAAATCTACAGAATAGCAACAATCAAGAGTAACAATGTAATATGATATCAGCTTGTCTTTCAGTATACGTTTTCCAGTAGTTTCAAAACAAAGATCTGCAAAAGCGACAAGCGGAGAAAATAACGAAGAAAAAAACCCTTTGCATATTGACAAAAAGATTCAGATTACACATATTAAAAACCCCAGAAACCGTAAATCCTAATCCCCAACCCACTACTCCCTAACTTATAACATTAAATTGCATTAAAAACTACTCCAGTGGTCTAGTCCTACATCAACGGACCATTTAAAAAAAGCAAAACTCCTTAGTTTCCTCAAAGAACAGTCCAATAAACCCTAATCTTACCTCATTCCAACAAAATCCGACGACGAATAGCTCAACGAGAAGATTTCCCTTCGATCTACTTCGAAATATTTCACTTCCCGCTTCTCCCACTCATTCAAACAGACCAATTTGACATCTGTGAACTATTCAAATCAGAGCAAGAGGACGAGGTGCGCCGATTCCTTGGAAGGCATCCACAGAGCACTTCGCCTCGAGCAAGCAAGAGGGGGGAATGAGTTGGTTCGCTTCTTATTTTGTCCTTATTACCATCGGCGTAACGCCTTTCCTTTAATCTCCGTTACCGTCTCATGCCCCATCGAGATCTCGCATCGCAGCCGTCGATTTGGCGTCTTCGTGGCCTTAACGGAACGGGCTCCCGACGTGGCCTCGCCGGTGGGGATGAACACGTGGCATCGCCGGCGTCGCCTATAATTTGACCATCCGGCCCGCTTCCCGATCCGGTGCGCGTTGCTCGACAGCGATCACACTCAAAGCCGATAGGAAAACGACGCGTATGAGTTTGTCACGTTTCGGTCTCCAGTTCGTGGAGACGGATCAGTGAATCGAGGGCGTAGATCGGGGATCGGACGGCTGGAAGCGACGGCGTAGGGTCCAGTGCGAGTGGGTGCGGTGGACCCTGCGCGGTTGATTTCGTGTGCGGTGATTGAGACTCGATATCTGATTTGGGAAATATTCGTAACGGAGAAAGAACCAAGGGCAATTACTCATATCGATCCCTTCAACAATGAAGTTTTACATGATTTAGCGCCTTATTAAAAATACGCCTGTCTTTCAAAATATCCGTTCCCGACCCTTCAATCGTTCCCGCCGGGACAACTCGATAATTGATGTTTTGATCAATGTCAGAGAAAATTTAACAAAAATGTAAAAATTTGAAAAAAAAAAAAATTGGTGCAAAATAGATATTTTTCATACAATAACCAGAGGGGGAAAAAAAAAATCTAATTTAGCATTTTCAATTAGTAGAGTCCAATTTAAGTTTTTTATAAATAAATTTAAAAAGAAAAAATTGGGACCCAAAAGAATAATAATTTTTGCTCAAGTTTGAAGAATTGAAAAACTAAAAAGACGGAAATGATGACAAATGGTGGAAGGGTGTTGAGTTGGCAATTTCTAATGAAACGTCATGGGAATTGAACAATTATTTGATTTGCTTTAAATTAAAAGCCAAGTAAGTTAGTACAGTAGGACCATTTATTGCATGCTCGATCATGCTCGATTTCATTTTCATTTTCATTTTATTTATTTATTTTAAGTGGAACAATATCTTCTTGGTGCATAATTGCATGTGGGTAGGATCATTTTTTGAAAATATGAAATGCCATTAAAATATTAATAGATTTTTTTTAATGTAAAGGTAAATACCTTCGACAAAACATATACAAAATGTGTCAACTACATCCCACGTTGTATTAATTTGAAATTAAGATCGGATCATACAAATGATGCAATCATATTAAAAATCCTTCAAATTATATATGATACATTATTAATAATTAAAAAAATATATCTAAAAATATTATATATATATATATATATAATATACTCGACACCGCATGTGATATTTTTATAAATATAAATTTAAATTAATTAATAATTTAATTATCATTCTAGCACAATAATATTTATATTTTCATATCACAAAATAAAAGAAATATAAAATTTCCACTAATACAATAATAATAATCATATTCAACTTCAAGAATATTTCCTTGATTCATAAGATGACTTGATTTAAAGATCAATAATGCAACTGACATAGCGGAAGCTATTGAAATTTTTGATTCGAATATGAATATCAAAAATAATTTTCTAAAAACCTATTGATTTTAAAGAATACTAGATAATAGATATCTAAAAATTTATCATTTTAGAAAAAAATGACAAAGTATTATTGATAAAAACTAACTAATAGATGTTTATATAATCTCAGAATCTTAATCTTAGTTTTGTAAAAGACAAAAATAATCTAAATTATAAAATAGTCTAAAAATAAATAAATAATTAAAAAATTTCATGTCTTCGAAAAGACTTTAAACGATATTTTTTATATGATTAGTTATTGTTTTCACCTAATAATTAATTGTAAAATTTTAAACATGTTTCGATTTAATATATTATAAGTTTCGTGGTTCAACCTGAATTAAAAATTATAATCTCTCAAAATTTCTATCGATCCTGCTCTGACCATACCGATCCTACTATGATTCCACCGATGCTATTTCGATTCCACTGCAAAAATGATCTTGTACAATCTAAGATTGATTCGATATTCCAGATCATAGGATCATGAGATCCTATGATCCAAGATTGTGATTTTGCAAACTACGTGTCAACACCTTTAAGTTGTCTTAATATCAATTATCTATTGCTAGCATCTGCCTTGAACAATAGGGTGCATCACAAATAAGATCTTATAAACTTGTACCTCTAATCTTCCTAATGATATATTCTCCATCAGACAAATCACACCTTCAAAAGCCATTTGTTACAAGTCATCTACATTTGGTACCAAGACAGATCTAAGATAGGGCAATGATTCTAGTCTAGTTTCAAAAAAACTTATACAGATATTTTATAATTTAGAATTTGACATCAAGAAGAATTAAATGTGTTCTTTCTTTCTTTTTCTCTTTGTTTATTCGGAAGGATGCACTTAATTCTTTTTCGCTTTGTTTATTCGGAAGGATGCACTTAAAGTTATGTAATTTATCAAAGGGCCAACCACAATTTATGAATCCCAAATGACGCATTTGTTTTCGATTATATCCCTCTTTTTTTTTTTAACCTTAAATTAAAGAAAAAAAATTAGTTTTCTTTATTTAAAACGAATCAAACTGAATTAAAAAAAAACTTAATTATTTCATGAAGAAATTTCATATAAAAGTCGGTTAAAAAACTCTTCTTTTTTTTAAATACATCATTAAACTTGATCATCTCCTAAATTTATCTTTTTTTTAAAAAAATAAATTTTAATAAAAATTATAAAATCATAAAATTAAAGGATGGTTAATAATAAAAAATTAAATTTATTTTTTTAATCTTTTAAATAGAGAAAAAAGGAAATAAAATTAAAAATTAAATGACTAAAAATAAATAAATTATTTTGGTGCTATTTTGATTAAATTATCACTGTTTTAGTGCTGATTTCATTAAAACATCACTACTTTGATGTTAATTTCTTACAATCAGTATACTATGATTCTTTGAAAATTAACATCATCGTTTTGAGATATCAACGGTACACTATGATTCTATTCTTCGCATACCTACAACTTGACGCTAAGAAGAATTAATGTGTTCTTTCTTTCTTTTTCTCTCTGTTTATTCTAATTCTTAATCCATCCCTGATCTGGTACACTGTGTAAGCAAAAGTTATCTTCCTAACCTCGTTTGGCTAAGATGTATTAGTACAATTTACATTAATAATTTAATTTAGGATTTTGATATATAATAATATATTAAAATTAAATTGTTATTATCTAACCTCTTGAGTTAAGTATATATGATAATTAATTTGATAAATCTAGAGGACGAGACACTAGGCCAAAGTCTAGTCGGATTAGGAAGGATTAGATGATTGATAGAAAGTCTAACTGGATCAGAGAAGATCAGATAGTTGACAAGAAGTCCAGTCAGGTTAGGAAAGAATAGACGATTGATTGAAGTCCAGATATGAAATTCTGATAGGAAGCCCCGATGGATCAAGAAAAAGCAAGTAAGAAAGTCGACAAAGGGTAAGTGAAGTAAGCAAACTGGAGGAATGAATCCAGTGAGGCTGAGTCCCAATGAGACATTAGGCGTTGGTTTATCTTAGATTCAACTTGGAACTCTAAGTTGAGATCATGATTAGATCCGGTCATGGACAGACATGATCTAAGTCACAAATATAACTGGTCATGCATATTTATTCTAACTTTGTGTTGTAAGTTATTTTATTTTGGGACTAATTATGATTGCAGGGAAAATTATCTCCAGAAGCGTTGGAGGCGCCTCGGATCCATAGGCGCCTCGGATCCAGAGGCATTGGAGGCGCCTCGAATCCAAAGGTATTGGAGGCGCTTCGAATGGATGGAGGTACTTCGGGTTGATGGAGGCGCCTCAGCACAGAGGTACTGGAGGCGCCTCGAATTGATAGAGGTGCCTCAGCGCATGGATAAGCAGTGAGGATAAATTTTCGATAGCTGCTGACACATTGTGTTGATGGAGGCGCCTCGAACAACTTGGAGGCACCTCAGAGTGGATAAACAATGTAGTTCTCGAATCAGATTGGCCTCAATGGAGGCACCCTAAATCAATGGAGACGCCCCCATTGAGTTATAAAATAATGTTGTGAACAACAGGCTAGGTACAACTTCTGAACATAAATCTTCAATCATATTGCTGCCTGAGCTCTCCAACTGATGTGCTATGATCCTGCTGTGTCAAACTAACACCGAAACGACCTTCTACAGCAGGATCTTCACCAACACTTGAGCTTTTACTCGTTTATCGTTAAAGTGTTGGGTAACGAAGTTTTGTTTAATTAATTATTATTCTTGCATAAGTAAAGTGTACGAATGTTACACTTTCCTTTCATTATGTATTCGTTTTCTCCATCCGAAGGTACTTCGGAGAAGAATTTTAGTGGATTGTTTGTCGAAAATGTTCCAAATGAGCGTGAGTCTTGGAGTAGGAGTTTGTGGGGCTTCGAACCAAGTAAAATCAATTGAGTCATTTTTTCTTGTGTTTTGTTTTACGTTTTTCTTACTTTCGCTGCACGCTCGAGTTTCGAATGATTTTTTAAAAATGAAAAGTTTTAAAACACGTGATTCACCCCTCTCTCACATGCACTCGATCCTACAAGTGATATCAGAGCAGGGTTGCTTGATTTTAGTGCAACCACTAAATCAAAATCTTTTCTTTTCGAGTTTTTTTTCGTTGCATTTATTAGTTATTTATTTTTCTCGCACTACTAATCCCAAGATTAAGTATTGATTTTTTTTTTTTGTAAGTTTCTCTTTTTGCAAGAGTTAAATGACCCAGATCG
>JBBUKS010000042.1:5850156-5870474 GCA_038050645.1 Hedychium gardnerianum
AATATCTGAACATGAATTGAGGAGAAACAATCACCACTCCCTTTTCTTGCCAAAAGTTACAAGATCTTATCCACAAGAGGTATTTCATAGCGATACGACAATAAATAAATGAATCATGGACTCAATGCCTTTCATATATATCCAAGTCGAGATCATGTTGAAGAAAGAAAACACTCAAAGATAAGGTTTAAAAAAAACACACACTTTTTAGACCTTGATTTATGAAATCTTCTGAAATAATTGAGGAAGGTCAAAAGGGCACTTGTAGGTGTAAATATTGCTCCATCCACTTTGTGTATATGGCCCTACCAAAAGGCAAATTATTTGACCTGAAAATTGAGAGGCTATAAGTACTTCCTGTGTCTCTCAAGAAAAGGAAAAAAAGAAGAAGAAGAAAAGTGATGTTGTCTCTTGGAGCCAGTTATGCTCAGCTTCATCTCCAACAGGAGAAGTGCAAGCAGAAGATGAAGATGAGGAGGAAGAAGGAAGGGCAGAAGGGCAAGGAAAAGAAGGGAAGTAGTGAAGGAAGAAGAATCTACCCTTCTTCACCAACTGAAGAAGCCAAGGCTGAGCAAACATGAAAGGAAAGAGGAAAAAAAAAGTTTATTATCTTGTTTAATTTGTGCTTGAAGCACCTCTTGTTTCTTTCCATGCAAGTAAACATGCCTTTGAAGTCATGGTTAATGAATGTACTACTTGCTACATGTTTTGCCATTTGATGGTTCAAGTTCTGATGTACTACTAGTTTATATGACAATTGTGTATTTTCTTTAACAATCCTAAACTCCGAAGATATCGACAAACTTGACTCTGAGTATAGAAGTTCTAGGATGAGAATCTTTGAATAGGGAAGATGGTTGATGATGCCATAGGAAACTCCTTGAGCATTTATTCTTTTTTTTCCCCCTTGTTATTGTTATAAAACAGCAATGAGACTTAATAGACAAGAGTGTCCTAATTTTAGATTAATATTGAAAATGACAATTAACAAATAGAACAATCAAACCACTACAATTATTGTTAAATCAAGGTCAAGTCATTCATGAAACCAACCACAAAATATGGTAAAGTCAAGTCAAACCACTACAATTATTGAAGGCATTTCCTCAAAAGTCTCTCCTTTGTTACCAAAGAGAGTATCAAATTTTGAGAATTATCAAAGGATACACATTTTTATCGAAGGGCGTATTTTGGAAGACCTCCCTAAATTAAAATAAAAAAATATTTTTTTTATTTAAATCAAACCTGAATCAAATTAAGGCAAAATAAAAAATAAAAAATTTAATTATTTCATCAAAGATTTTCGTACAAAAGACATTGAGACGGAGCTCAAGTTTTTAAATATTTTATGTTATTAAACTCATAATGATCTTTTAAATTTATTTATATTTATATTTTTAATTTTAGAACTTTAATAAAAAATATAAAAGAAGATTAATAAAAAAATAATATATATATATATATAATATCTAATTACAAAAAAAATAAGGAAATAAAATAAATAAAAAAGAGAAAAAAATAAAATAAAATTTTAGTTATTCTATCGAGGTCTTTCATATAAAAGTCATTAAAAATCTAAAATTTATATCTTGTTTATTCTGAATAACCTTCTTAATTCATTTATATATATATTTTAAAAAATTTAGTTCTTTAAGTCCGTTAATAAATTTATTAATAAATTTTGATCAAAAATTATTTATGATCCTAAGAAGTCCAATTTTATTCTAAATTTACATTGTTACATTCATGATGGTCGTCTAAATTTATCCATATTTTTATTTTCAATTTTGGAACTTTAATAAAAAAATCAAAAATTACAAAAAAAAAGCATTAACAAAAGTTTTTTTTTTGTTTCTATCTTTTTAATAGTTAATTATAAGCGAAAAAAATAAAGTGAAACAAAACTAAAAATTAAAAGTTAAAAAATTACTTTAATATTGCTTTGGTTGTTAAAATATCACCATCTTAATGTTGTTTTGAGCAAAACATCATCATTTTAATATTATTTTCATTAAAATATCGTTATCTTGATGCTCTTTGGTCAAAGCAATACCACTTTAGTACTCTAAAGGTGAAATATCAAAAGATTTGATCCTCCAAAAGTGAAATATCAAGAGATTTAATCTAATAGATTTTTTTTTCACTCCCTTAGATTTTATGATGCCTCAAAACTCTTAACTCATGGTCTTATCTGTCCGAAGAAACTATTTAAAAAATTTAGTATTTTTTTAATATGCTATTAGACACTAGAGATGGACATCTTTGATTCACTCTAGTTAATTCTTGTATTTTTTTGATTTTGTTCATGCTAAAATTTTCAGATTGCAAAAATATTTAAATCATCAATGAATTTTGATCCTAAGTCATTGATTAGATTTATACAAGTCAGATTTAGTCCAAAGTTCCTTCCACTACCTTAGTCTCATCATATACCAAAACTTGAACTCGTGACTCATGATCCTCTGGTCTAGATAAACTATTAAAAAAAAATCAACTTTCTTTATCAAAGTCCTAATTAAATCTAGATAGATATCTTTGATTAACTTAGGAAGGCACCTTCTGATTTTATCACGATAAAGTTTCAAGATTTTTAAAAGTATTTACGTCATTAATAAACTTATAAAAATTTATTGATGAACCTAAATTTTAATATATTATAATAAGTATAAATAATGTTATGATAATTACAATCAGGTTTGGTGTGATGATAAGAAATTGAGTGTATTTTTTAAATATAAAATAATTAATTTTCACGTAGGGTACACCTAAGATAATTAAACGATCGATGAAATTGAGGCGTCATGTTTGGAGTCATCATGCTTTTTAAATTTATTTGATGGGTAGAATGTGAGGTCAGATCATCTATCTTAGGGATTAATCAGATTATATATATATAATAATTTAGAGTCACATTTAAATTTAGTATCTTAAATCCTAAAATATTAGCCCAAGTTTAAACTCAATCAGAATACTCTACCTAAATTCATACAGTCTCCTATTCAAAAAATCATACCAAAATAGTTTCAATTTGTTTTTATTTTCCTCAATTTTTGTGTTTAGTTTCAATTTCTTTCACCAAATAAAAACAACTGTAGTCACCCATTTTTGCCCCTCTTGCGTTTGCAAATGAGCTCATCCTCACTTTGTTTAAACTTGTTAAATAAAATAATAACTAATTTCTAGAAGAGAATCCTTGGCGTAATAATAAAATCACTATCGTGTGATCTAGAAGTTACAAGTTCAAGTCTCAAAAATAACTCTTTAATAACTAAATTCCAATCAAGGTCGCTCAACATTAACCAAACTCCTCAAGCTTGTTTGTTAAAAAGCTTGCCGAACTCAAGCTTTACCGAGTGCCACTATTGACAATGTAATCCTTATAATTTAATTATAATTTACACCAATATGAAACTTACATTATTTGTGATATTTACATGTTATATAGATTTAGAACCATAATATTCGCAAAATGTCATAAAACCTTTCTTTTTCTTATTAAGTTTTGGGAGCTAGTGATCATCCAAAACTTAATGAAAAGTTTAATGTGTTGGAAAAGCTTGAAGCAATGGAATTCTGCACAGGGTGCAGTACAAGATGGATGGCCAAAAGCCAAGTTTTTCCATAGCCCTGTTCCTTGTTGGCACCAAAGGATGACAAAGTGAAGGCCAGCTCCTCCAGGGTTCGATCTGCGCTGAGCGCCTGCGACTCCGCCGGACTTTCACCAACAATGGCTATGGTAAACTTTGCTTGATATGTCGGGACGGTGATGTGCTTGAATATGTGAGTGATCCAAATGTAGCTCTTTCATGATCAAGCTATGTACAATCAATTGTTAGGTTAAATGCTCAATAGATGAATGCTTGGTATCCTTACGACAAGGAGGCCAAGAAACCTTGTGAAGAGCCACTTGAGCCGAGCTAATTTTTGTTTCTCGCTAAAGTTCGTGAGTTAGTGTTTGGAACATCAGCTTTGATCTAAGAATTTATACATTGGCTTAGAGAATCGAGAGGATCTGAATGATCCTCTATAACCTCGGTTTAATTTTGGTAATGGTAATTTTATAGAAAATTATAGGAGTTTGATTTATCTTAAACCTCAATTGAGATTGTATTAAAGGAGTACAAAAAGGGTTGAATTCAACTGTGGTGGATGAGAGCTAATTGAGCCCACCGGAATCGGATACAGCTTAAGCCGAGTTATCAAAAGTCAAGTTCTCTTCGATAGATAGAGATATAATTCGGCCGGTAGGAGTTCCCCGAGTTAGAAGCAACTCGGCCGATATGAATGAGTTGGTTTCGGGTGACCGTTTACTCGTGAGCACAATTCGGTCCACCACAAGGTAGGCTTGTGCGATCGGATACTCCCTTTTTCCCACTTTATTAAAAGTTTCTAAAGCTAACAACCCTAAAGAAGCTTTGGGAAAAGCTGATGTGAAAAAAGGTTCAATGATGGGAGAGCTCCGCTGTGCCTCATCCACTAATCCCACGTCTTAAAAACATTAATAATAATAAATAAATAAATCCCAAAGAAACAGATCCAATGTCTTTTTGAAACATCATTATCTATTTTGTTGAATCTTCTGCCTCCATTAAAGGAACTATCAAAATAACCAAATTATCATTAGCTATTTTGTTTAACTTTAAGACATCATTCCATTGCAGTCATGGCATTTTATTACAATGAACAGCCAAAATGACTAATTTCTATACAAATCATACAACACATACATCTTTTCTAATTGGGAATTGGTTGGTGATTAGTTTGGAGCTTCTTAGTTGATCCTATTCCATGTAGCATGATAACTAGGCCCAGCCACCTCCACCTTCATTAGGATTGTTCTTAAAATTCATCAAGTTCAGACAAGAAGAGGCGAGGAAGATGATATTAAACGATTCTGAGTTCGAGATCAGGATGACCAACTTTGCTCTTGTACTTCTCGAAAAGCTCCTTGAGAGCATGAACAAATTTAGAGTGAACCTCATTGATCTGGTAACAATTCAGAAAAAATATAGACAAGCTTAAGCACTTTAGAATTACCAAAAAAAAAGAAAAAAAACAGGAATCAAGAATGCTGGCTGAATCAAATCGGTTAGCGCCCTAGGTCATGATTTTTTCCAACAATCCAAGGTGGATTTTCAGTGGAATTGATCAAAGGTTCAACCAGTCAAATCGAGAATTGAACGCTAGTAAAATCACTGATTCCAGACCAGACACTAGGATTCGATATGATTTCAACTTAATCACTATAAGACAAAAGTTTGAAGAGAAGTTTTACCTCCTCGGAGGTTGGGTTGGGATTTTTGATCAGTTCAATTGGTCTCCCCACTACTACATCAATTGGGTGCCGATACGGTATTGGTGTTCTACAAAAAAAAAAAAAAAGCAAGCGTGATAAAGAATGATCACCGAAAGCAGAAACATAAAGAAGGGATCTAACATGGAAAGTTGCAAATTTCTGCCATGATTAAGGAAAAGGCTAGGAAATGTTGGTACCCAAATCTTCCCCAGTAGATTAATGGTGTGAACTTGAGTGATCGAGCAATCTTCATGAACGATTTCCCAGTGGGTTTCCACCACTGATAGATGTGACTCTGCCACCAATTACAGAAGAAAAATATAATTTACCCTTACTTGCAAATGACAATATGCATGTGTAGGAGAAGGATCATTAGGTTTTTGTATCAACATTTAACAAAAAGAAAATTGGTATCATCAAGCTCACCAAAACTTAAATGTGGTAGATATATTAGCATAATTTTGAGATCACATGTGATATAAAACCTGGCCAAAGGCAAATACTGGCACTAAAGGTCGGCCCATCTCCATGGAAATTCGCACGAACCCTCTTCTTGATTTAAGGAATGCAACCTGTACAGAACCAAAAAAAATGCATTGGCTGATCTAGTTGATCATCTTCAAATCCAATTATTGAGGAAAAGAGTTTGGTAGTTCCTTTACAGACTGCATAATGTGAGCTTCAGGAAGAAAAATGACAAGGTGGTATGATAAATATACTAGTAAGCATCAACAATTATACAATAGATGCATCAATAAATGCATGAAATTGGGAACTAGGATTAACTAAAAATATAAATTGTAACATATAATTTAAATGAATCTAATCCTAGTTCCCAATTTCATCCTCTCACTAAAATTCAACCCGTCATTATTGTCTCCTCAGCTTTTACAGTGGGTCTCTTTTGCGCTTACGACCTTGTTGACACTGAAATATATCTTCTACACCTCATTCTCCAGTGTTTATGAAGATTGAAATAGTAAAAAAAAAATCTTGAGTCGACAACTTAGTTTGATTTACTTGTGATGTAGAATTAATCTAATAAAGTTATTATGCAACAAGTTCAATACATAAAGACACGTCAAGGCACATGCAAAGTTTCATTTGACGGTATGCTGAGAAATAATTGAGTTATATATTTTGAAACCACATTATTATATTTCATCTGTCTTTTTGTATTCTTATCATTACATTGTCTAATTTATTCATTCTCAAGTTAATATTCTTTTAACTTGTTGACGCCACTCAAATAATTGTCTAGCTGGGCCACTGCATCACAATAACAAGAAAGCAAAACTGTGCAATAAGTATGAATTACAAGACACACCGGCATTAATACTGAAGAGTGGTACCGATTGAAGGTGTGTAAAAAACTACTATTTTACGTTATAAGAAATTCATTTAGATCTTTGGCATGCCAAATTTGAATAAGACTGTGTGTCCTAGGTTTCAAAATGATGTCTTAAGGTTAGTATACAAGTAATTCTGACTCTGCATCTTAAGAGGAAAAGATATGTGAAATAGAAGACTGTTTAAGTTGTAGAAGGAACCAAGCCACTTATCTATGATGCATACAATGTGATTTTTAAAATCAGAAACTACAATGCAAAACACTGAATATTTTTTAGACCAGAGATATGATAAGCCATGAAATTTCTTCTAGATCTATCAACTGGAATGACAAAGAAAATTGAGAAACAAATAGTGAATTCACCAGACTTTTATATATAATTCAAGTAGAGAATCAGACCTCAGAATCACAGTCCATATGAAGCATCTCCTGGACACCACCAGGCACAATGATGCAACTGTACCCAGACTCAAGATACGAGTAGAAGTTCTTCCTGGATGCAGGAGCGAGTCCCAGCCATGTCCAAATGTGCCTCAGCAAAGGTGTGTAGAAGACCTGACCGTGCACATGACACAAAGCAACACTTTCTTTATGCTGACAAGAAAAACTCGAAAGTATGCGAAAATCTAGAAAGGAAATAACCAGGAAACATAAAACTTACAGCACTGCTCGCGAGAACCTTGATTTTTGGCAGTGGCATGAATCCAGTTAGGTCAGCAAGCGCACAAACAGCTATTGGTAACACCGAGTGCGGTTCGTAGGCAAAAACTGCAAAAATTTCGAACTCAGTTACTTCATAATAGTGCCTGAAGTAACAGTATCCCTTCATTTACATCAATGACCAATTTTTTTGAAACAGCAGGAAGAATTTTGAAAATAATAATAAAAAAAAAGAGAGTGAGAGAACAGTAGCTGGATTAGATATCACCATAAGCTTGGTCTGGACTGAAGTCTTTGATGTTTTCCACATGAAGGGAAATCGGAAAATACCCACAGGCGTACTTGCAAATGAACCTAAGTTTTAATTTTGATCACGTTTACAACCAAAAAGGGAACTTATTTAGAAGGAGAGGAACAAAAAAACAAACTTTAACCCTAACGATCAGCCCAATCGAAGCTGAAACCAATCTATCCATGGATCAGAGGAGGAACCTTGACAATCTCCGTCCAAATCTACTCCTTTCGTCGATCGGAACCACCATGAAAAAGAGCAGAACCGCGAAGACCCTGCATCGGATCAAGCAAACAAGCGGCGTAAGCTGGAGAACAGGGAATACGAGAGAAGGATAGAAGGAGAGGGATACAGACGCGGCAGCGAGGCGGAGGGGAAAGAAGAGGAGGGCGACGAGGACGAGTGCGGCGTCGAAGTGGATGGCGCCGAGCCAGAGGGCGAGCGCGAGGTTGGTGGGAAGGAAGGAATAGGCAGTGCCTCGGAACACTGTGGGGCCGTCGCCGGTGACGACTCCGTCGGCCGCTGCTCCGTCGTCGCCATCGGCCGCCGCCGCAACGCCCATCGATTAATCTGGAGGCTTCTCGGAAGACGGAGAAGGAACTGGAGGAGACGGAAGACGACCGGGAAACGAACTTGTTGGTCCGCATAATAAATGCTTGACCGACGCTTGACGTGGCTCTTCTAGAAAACCAACGGTCTGTTGTTTTTATCTTTTTATTCTTATATATATATTTTACTCATTTAAATTAAATGAATTATTTTTATTTATTTATTTTTCTAAAATTATTATTTCTTGTTGATTTTAATTAGGACAGTGGAGTCTGGCAACAAGAAAGTATTTGTTTTATATTCCTTGTGAAGATAAAAACAATAAGAGTTCAAAAAGATTGCACTTCTATTTTATCACGTAAACGTCGATGTAACTTATGAACAATAATATATTTTAAATAATAATTATTTTTTTTAAAAAAAACATGATTCATAGAAATATACCAATAAAAAAGAACTGCGTCAAATTGCCCAAGTTAACACTTGGGTTTATCACCATCTTGAAGATGGGTGACAAGGACCAGACCCAGATAATTTTATTTGAAACTCTTACAATAATTTTAGAAAAAAAGGTAAAATATTCAGGTTGATCTCGGCACGCAAGCTGTCTGACTCGGGCTCATGTCGGACCAGTGCTCAGTATGACTTCAAACTGAGTTTGATCGGATCAGAACACGAAGCAGTCCAGCCTGATTCTAGTCTCTGAACTCTTGCACCATAAGAATGGTCAATTATAGAAGTTCCCCCAAAATAGACAAGATCCAAGCACACGAGTTTTTCTCTGATCAAATACAAAGTTGAGCCATCACATAATCATGGGTAGCACAATAGATCTCTGACCTAAAAAATTAAGGTAACAGAAGATTTAATACCTCAAAAAAGAAAGCTTCAAACTGAGGAGGAACTCAATTCTCTTCATCCTTATGGATCATGTCGAGTAGATGAACGTTCTAGGCTATGAATTCTCTCATGCTCTTTAGCCACACCAAATACTCCCTCTCTTCTTTGTTTAACATGTACTCGTGCAAGAAATCAAATAGTGAACTATCTATGCCTCTTTCCTCGAGGTATCTGTGCATTGCCTCCTGCAAGTTCTTATCCAAGTCCCTATATAATCATAGATAAGGTGTTAGATCGCCATTTATTCTCCACTTTTATCTTAGAAAATCTAAAAATCTATGCTAGAGAAATGGAAATAAAAGAATTGGAAGAACCAGCTCATCATTCTACTTAACTTGCATAAATTTCGATTGGAAGAACCATGAATAGAACCAAGTTAACTACTTGGTTAAATTTGTAAGAACAATACATAAGAACAGCTGCCAATTCTATCACCTACTAGCACCACTAATAAGAATGATATGCTGAAACTATGATACAATTGTGGTGAAATCTGCAAAAGCTAAATTTAAACACTTGATTAACCAAGTTTTAACAGCTCTAGTTACAAAAACAAACACTTAAGTTTGGCATTTCCTGCAGTAGTAGGAAAATCTATTTGTTATCGAGTGGCATAGGCATGTATGTTACAGTCCTTCGCAAGGTTAAATCACTGCAGTTCAATACTTGTTCATACGTATCTTTGAAGTCACAGATTCTAGAATAAAAGAAATATATTAAAATAAATTATTTTTCTTTTGTTAAATGCAAGAATTTGTTTAATGCCAAAGTTACCAAGGGCTGCATAATAACACACCTATAAATGCAAAAAAACAAAACTTATGCAAATTCAGGGCCATGATATGAACTTTGGTCATCAGGATCCTCACGTTTCTTGAGGACCATGGTATCGATTCCAAGTTCTTCCGAATTGTGGTTGCAACAAAACTCTAGTAAAGGGCCTTCTACTTTATCAATTGTCACAACCAAAGATAGTGTAGGCTCCACAGAATTGTCGTCATTATCATCTTCGTCATATTGTTCATCAAAGTTCATCAGCACAGTGACTTGGATGCTCTCACCAGCAAAGTCCCGTTTAAGAAAAAATTGCTTCTTCACCAGGATTATCAACAATCTCAAAAGGGAAGTCTTCTGGTATGCCAACAACCAGCAAATTCGCACGACCTATTTATCAACATCAATCGAGGAATAGAAAAGAGAACACGAGGTCCCCTCAAGTCCAAAATTATCCTTCCAATTCCAATGTTTTTCATATGCTTATCATGGCAGCATCAGGCCACAAAACCAATTCAAGCAAATGAAATCAAAAGTTCACATGTGGCAGATTCGCAAAAACTTGGATTCAAGCATACATAAAAGATCAATTAAGCTATCATTGGGAAACCAAAAGCGTCAATTTTCCTTGACTCGGAAACTAGGAAATGATTCTTCTTTGTCAGTAAATCGTTCCCGGACTTATATCCTACGCAATGAAGTATCTACAATTTTTTAAATAATAATTCATCGCTGTGACTATTCTAGTGACACCAAGAAATAGAAATAGCCTAAAGGAACAGAACAGAAAAAATATCAGAGGCAGGGAGATCGACCTGGCCACTTACATGCGCCTCCTGCGCACACTGGACCTCGGAGTCAATCACTCGCTTCAGATTATCATCTCCAGATACCTTAGAAGAAGCGAATCGAGAGCAGAGAAGAGAGGAGGGCGGTTTAGGATCCTGCAGCATTGCTCCATGGGAAGAGGCAGCAAGGCACGAGGAGCTGAGCAGGAAACTCCGGTAGCAGATGGACGGAGAAGAGTGAAGGTGGCGTCGTAGTGATCGACGGAGTAGCGAGGCGAAAATACAGGAGGCCATCACCTCTTCTCCGTTAGGGTTTTCCGTTGCAGGCGTCCCGGATTTATTAAAGGAACGTACGGTGAGGGTAAAATAGTCTTTTCCTATTTTCATTTGTCAATTTTTTTGGAAATAAAATTTTAAAAATAAATATTTGTGATAAACAAGATATTTTCATATAATATTCTCTCTTTTTTTAATGAATAAACTCGAGTAAAAATTTCACAATTTTACACATTTCTTTGTAAGAATATTTGCATCTTTTGTGAGGAGATTAATAGATGAGAACTTGTAGTAATGCAAATTTGATTAATATAAGTGTTTTAAAAAATACTAGGTGATAGATAGACGAACACTCTGTCTAGCACCTAGATGAATATTAGACGACATTTTTTAGAACATTGATATTTATACTTATAAATATTATTTTAAAAAATATTAGATGATAGACAGATAGACTCATAACCTAGCATCTAGACAATGCCTAGACAATTCTATACGGAGCCTTTTAGAACATTGATTAATACCGATAAGAAAATAGATCAAGACATCATTCTTTCAATATCACATAAAGACTATAACTCATTACTCACTCGACATTATTTTTTCGACATCACATAAAGACTATAACTCATTACTCACTCGACCACTTATGCCAACGAGGTGGCTTTATTCAAAAATCCCTATTACGATAACTTTTTTTTTACCTTCAAATACCAAAGAAAGAAGAAAGATCCATGTAATCGAGTTCATTGAACTCGAAATCATTGATTTCTTCCTTGGGAAAGATCAGACTTCCATCGGCTTCAATCGAATCATTCTTCATTTTGGGAACTTCAAAAGGATAACAATCTTGTTCTTTCTTCACTTCAAATTCTGTCGTCTCAATGTTGCCTTCTTTGATGGTGTTCAGTTTCACCGGTATATCCATCTCAAGCTTCGGCTCGATCTTTGATTTCTTTGAGTTCGTCGGCCCTAGATTTGCATCCCTTTTCTCCATCTCTCTTGCTTTCCTCGCCTTGCTATGGTGGCTCATATGCCCTCCAAAGGCTTGTGGAGTGTAGAATTCCACGCGACAAGGTTCACATCTATAAAGTCGTTTGGGTTTGGGTTTGGCCGATTCACTTTGTGGATTGAGGTTTGATATGCCATCGGTATCGGTAGGATCATACGAATAACTATTACGGTTCATGGGGTTTGGGTTCAGACTAGGATTACATGCTTGGGTTATGAAAATGGAATTTTGAAAGCTAAAGTTAGGAACAACATTCTCCGAACACCGTTCCCTTACCGACGTACTAAGGGTGAAACTCGAGAACGGGAAAGGGGGGAGTTCTATAGTAGACGAGAATTCGAGGCTAGGCATTTTGTTTGTGGAGGGTCCTATCGATCCAACTCTCAAACTAGTATAAATTGAACTAGGTCTTTCAGAAGTGAATAAGAAGTATCGGGAATGTTGGCTTACCGCGTAAATGGGCATAGTCGATTGTTGATCATCCATAGACACTTGAACTAGGTCTTTCACACTATGTATTGAAGAACTAAACATGTTTTCCTATAATAGAGAGAGGAATGAATCACCAAGAAAGGCTTGAGGGTTTTATACAAAATTTGGGCCCATAGTAAAGGAAAGAAATGATAAGGAAAAGCGAACTAAGGAAACCTATTAAGGATACACTCGAATTGGTTCGACGTATAATTATCTTTACAAAACCGTAAGAGTTAATCAAATGAGAAGGAATAAATAATAAATACTCTCGGACAAAAAGCTCTCATTGAAGATGCCCTAAAAACCAAGGGTAATGTATATTCCGTGAGTCGCAACGTGTTTCTCTTCCATATTTGAATTCATTGCCATAAATTCATAGCTTTTTTCTCAAGAAGTTTTTTTTTCATTTATTTTTGAACTTTTTCAAGAGTGAGCTTTTTCACCTATTAACAATACACACTAGCTAATCTAGCTTGGTTGTATAATTCCAAAAGTGAAGTGTTATGTCTTATATAAGATAGAGGTGTTAAAGGAATCAGGTTGTTTGCGATTGAGTTTGACTAGACACAGACTAGGTGGTGCCTTGCTCGATTTGATTCGTCAAAAATTGAGTCGTGTCATATTGGACTTAGCCGGGATAATGGGTAGGGTTTGATTGGAAGGGCTCAAACTGTGTGTACCGGATTAAGGTTGTGCAAATTTAGAAGGTTAGCTGTATTTTCAACATTAGAAAAAAAAACTAAAAAAAAAGGAAGTTAATTTAGGACTATTTTGATCAACTTTAGAATAAATACAAGTCTTAAAATTATTAATGTCTTTTATTAAAATTTATTCTTAATTTAAAGAGCTTAATTTTTTTTAACAAATATATAGACGAACTCAAAACTTAGTGTAACATTATCAATTCAATATGAATCTGAAAAAACAAATACCACCAATAGTTTTTATGAGAATTTATGGGCGCACACAAATTTGAAAATTAATTAAAAGATGCATCATACTTTGGTAATTATCAAAGGGCGTACTCATTTAGGTGAACTTCTCGTTCTACCCCTCCCGTCAATGTTACCTCTCCACACGACGCTTTCCGATGCATCCGAGTCACATTTGGAAATATTTAAATTTTAAAATAATTTCAGTGGTTCCGATGCGTACAATCTCAATATCTTTCTCCCTCCCTCTCCTCGCGCGTGTAAACCTAATCTCTTCTCTATCAAGTCGCCGAAGTCAAAAATTCGACACTGTTTTAGACGACGAGATCGTCCCACACTGAAAGCGTTTGCAAGTGTCTTCTTGTGTCCCTCTCAAGCGGTGGCAACTCACTTAGGATTTTCAACGAAACCCACATACTGACCTAGTTCGACTATCTGCATTCGAGTTTAGGGTTTTGTTTGTCGTTTATACTCTCATTTCAAAATGTCGCAAGAAGGTGTGACAGATGTTTCAACAGGTATGTATCATGGACATGTTTAGTCTTTAATATTTGTGTTTGTCTCTTATAAGTTTGGATGCTATTGTTTTTAACAAATACACTGATTTGCTGAAGTCTGTAATTTCATTAACTAGTTAGGATGTAAATTTCGTTGGATTTCAAAACAACACTACTGTTGTGCTGGATATAATTATAACAATGTGCATCTGAATTTAAAAAACCTCCACCAATGTGAATTTGGTTGTTAATAATTTTAATATTTAAAAATTATCGATTTTAGTTGATGTTGGGCAGAAACTTCATTGGAATAGTATGTTATGTCACTTTAACAATTTTTTTAGAGCATCCACAATGAAAGGAAGACATCGTGGTTCTATTCATTTACATGGTCGACACATAGCGATTAACAAACAGTCCCCTTTAGTATTTTCTTGAACATACAAGATATGTAGCATATCCGTAGTATATTGGTCAATATATTTCAAAATTAGGATTTAACATCTGAAACTTTTAGATTTTCAGGTACAACTTCCAGTTGTGAAACTTAAGCACGAAGTAGTAAGTACTTTAGTAAAATCAAATAGTTTTAGAAACTTAATATTTTTTCATTTTGTTCAGCAAAAAATATATCGTAGAAGATAACTAATTATTTTAGTTTTTTATGTGTAATGGTTACGTTCACAAGAAGAGATGTCGCTTTGTTGCTTGGTATTGCAGACCAAGGTGCTTCGGTTCTTATGAATTCAACCAAAGCATCGGGTGACCTCTTTCTTGCTCACTTCTCAAATAAAAAAGAACCTACCAGATCAAGAATTAAGGAGTTGCTTAAATTTTATTCCTATAGGATTGATGTAGATATAGTAGATGATTTTGAAAATCTTGGTAGATTCAATTGGATTGAAGTCATCTATCAATTTATGACTCCACAATTACCTAAGATTGGGGACCTATTTTCATCAACTCAGAAAAATCAATCCAACACCACACTCCCTTACCTAAAGGGATTTGTTAGTCTTCTGGCCATAAGTTTATTTTTGATGTTAAATTTGATAATATTGTGTGAACATTTATGAGTATGTAACACTTGTAATGATGAATCATGCATGATTTTTGGAGCATGTTCTAATCCAGAAACTATACAATAACGAAGGAGCACGAATAAACAAGTGAAGGAATATTCCTTAACATATTAGTCATGTGACGATCTTGTTCGACTGAGTCTCACCTAGAGAGGTAAATATTGAAGACTGTCAACAAACTTAGATTAATATGTTGTTTCTAAGATTTATTTTTATAATTTGACAAGTTATGATTGAACTAATCCGTACCCAATATGAAAAAACATTGGTTAAGAACCTTGATTTTGTTGATGATACTCCACGCCCAATGGAGACATCACAATTAGATGGCACAGAAGATGGATGCCAAAGTAATAACGAATGTCGTAACTGCATCATTCTGTTGGATCGTGAAAGACGAGAGAGAGAGGGGGGTGAATTTCGTCCTATTAAATTTTTTTCTTTTAATCGTAATCGAAAAACCGAATCAAAGTGATAGCAACGGAAAATAAGACAAGACATAGATGCAATTCAGTTTTACTTGATTCGGAACCCAACTGACTCCTACTCCAAGAACTCACGACCCTTCAGATCATATCAATGGGTTAATTATTATTATAGTTTTTCGAAGAAGCAAGATTGTACAAGTATGAGATATATAATTACAAATGATGCAAATAAAATAAAGATATACTGACAACTTTAAGAGTAGAAGATTGACGTAGGTTGTCGGCGAGTCGTAGCAGCATCAGCACTTGCACAATCAACAGTAGAGATGAAATAAAGCACAGAGGAAGGTTATTCTCGGCTCAGACCCCGAGGGCTTCTTTTATAGGATGCGTTCCGTCGACTGAAAAACCGATCAGTCGACTGATCCTCCAAACCGTTGACTGAACCCCGCGGCCTTTCGTTTTTGCTCTGATCCGATCCGTTCGATCCCGGAAATCACGTCTTATTGGTTGACTGATCCAGCTGATCAGTCGACTGATCCCTACGTTTACCATTTTCGAGCTGATTCAATCTGATCTCTGATTATTGTCATATTTGATCGCTCGACTGATCCTTTGTATCAGTTGACTAATCCCAGTGATTTTTCAAGTTTGCAACCTTTGTTTGATACTGTGCGAATCTGGTTGGATCGGTCGACGAAACCACCCGTTCAGTCGATCGAACTTAAGTTAAATCTGAACTTTGTTTTATCTGAAAAATAAAGTTAGCACAGGAAATATAATAATAGTAGCAGTCCTGCAAAACAAAGGTTAGACCAGATATAAGTATACATGAATATGACAGTTCGGACTATCTTGATCTCAACTTAGAAATTCCGTAGGCTTCTTCAATTGGATCAGCGCCTAAGGTTTGTCCCTACTGGGACACGACCACAACCTCACTGCACTAACTCCAGGTGCTTACCTCAACTCACCTGTCAAACATCGAGTCCTCCAGACCTGTTTGGACTTTGCTCAACATTGGATCGACCTTCCAGGTCTTTTACTTGATTCGATATCAGGTCATCCAGACCTATCTAATCCTCTTGTCAAATGTCAGGTTCTCCTGACCCATCTGGACTTCTTGCCTGGTTCCACGATCTATCGAGACTTCTCTTGCCTAGTATCGAGTCCTTCTAACCTACTAGGACTTTGCTCAGCATCGGATCAGCCTGTTAGGGCTTCCACTTGATTCGATATCAGGTCCTCCAGACCTATCGAATCCACTTGCTAAATGTCAGGTCCTCTTGACCCATCTGGACTTCCTGTCTGATTTCACGATCTGCTAAGACTTCCCTTCCTTAGTATCGGGTCCTCCAGACCTACTAGGACTTTCAAAGTTGAGATCTTACACACTAGATTAATTTATCAAATAACAATAAGACTTAACTTTGAATCTTTGACAATATCAAAATATAGGTTTGATTATGGTGCTCCCTGCACCAACATATTCAAGCAAACTGAATCAAGGAGCTAACATTGGAGAACATGCAGCTGAATGAAAGAGTGAAAGAAGTACTCGAAATAATAAAAAATAAAGGCATACAGGCTCAATCAAGCGATCCTATAGTCGATCCTCACCCTAAACCAGTGACTTTTGGAACTAGGAGTAGGAGAGGGTGCGACCGAAGTCCATTGTGGCTCCAACTTCAACCTAAGAGGAAGCATAGCAAGATACAAATCTGCGAGTCTGTGGAGAACATCATAGTAGAAGGAGAGGGTGAAAAATTTGTAAAAGAACCTGAAGATATTGTGGACAAGAGGAAAGGAAAAATTGATGGAGATGATATGAAAGAAAGAGAGACTATCTCAATTATGGAAGGCAATTTCGAAGAAGAGACGGAGAAGGATGCAACAAAGATTGCCCAACTTAATAAAATGAGAAAATAAGTCATTGTCGTAAGTGTGTATTTGCATATAAATTAGTTTTAGTATTTGATTTAAATCATTAATTAAATGTGTTTTATGTTTATGGTGACGGTATGTCAAGAAGTAATTTAAGACTTCAAAGAAGAAGAAAACAAGATGAAGTTGTAGCCTACAATTGTTAAAACAATTGGAGAAGATAAAGTATGATAGTCTGAATTCTGAATTATATAGTTTATTTAATTAAGTGACAAGTTAAAATAATTATCTAATTTTGAAATATAATTTCCTAATTTATAGTAATTGATTTACTTTGCAGGTTCACAACTGAATTAGTTTAGGCGAAATCACCTTTTGGTTTAACTATGTTTTCCTTCTTATCTAGTGTGAATGGAGAGGTTTTTATAATAGGAGAGTTAATTGACACCTATTGTATTATTTTATTTAGGAGGCATCCTCATCTGGTAGGTAATACAATAAGTCTATATATTGTTCAATATTTTTCACTATAATAAATTTAAATAATTTCAGAAAATATAATATAATATTATAATATATTATATTATTTGGTTAAGTATGTATGTCTTTGCATATTTGTAGTCAACATTAAAATCCTCAAGAAAATCTATCATTCCACAAGTGATAAAGACAAATATGGAAGATGGATGGTTAGGTATATTTGTATACCTTTGACCACTAATCGGGCACACTTTCACTAATTGTTGGTCGACACCAAAGCAATGACTTTCAATCATTACAATTCTCTTGAAAGTAATTGTAAATTAAAATATGATTTTGAAGCAGCGGCCAATATTCATGTGTATATTAGTATTGTAGTATAAATTTCAGTTGATGTCTAGTTTATATTCCTGTTCATTCTAGCAACTATCGCAATTAAAACAATATACTCATGAGGAACTTGATGCAATTCATCCATATTTTGAAAGTCATCATCCCTTGGACCAATGAGTCTCTCTCATAGTAGAATGTCCACAATAAGAAGCCAGGTAAGCAAAGAAGAAACAGTCTGAATATAAAATTTTATATTAAATATCGAACACTAAATTGCTAATGTTATTTACAACAATGACTGTGCTTTCTTTATGATGCAATACATTCGATGTCTACTATTTGATTTAGAAGATGCACTTTAAACAAACAGACATGAAAAAAAATAGAATTGATGTACTACTATCAATTTTGAGGGATCTGAAATAGGTCAAATCGGATATGTTTAAGTCAATCAGTGAGTTTTGATCAAAACTTAATGATGGACCTAGGCTATTTGGATTTCTACAAACCTGCAACCCATAGGAAGGGTTGAGCGAGGAGAAGGTACATATGGTGTCAAACTTGGGTTCTGAGCACTGTGAAGGTAATTATGATCGTGTGTCATTTGGCACAATGTCTAAAACTAAATAATCCCTTTCAACCTGGCTGAAATTAGTTAACATTCATGATGGAGAGCACCTTAGAACACTTTGGCACTTTAGAAACCCGCATGACTTTGAATGGAGGGATTCTGAGATCTCTACGTCTATCAATATTTTTCAATCGAAATTCATTGATAGACTTGTGATATTTGAATTTATGTAAAATTGCAACTACATGCAAGGTGTTAGTCTTTACAAGGTAGATATAGTGTGAATTCTGGGTTCTAATCACTGTCAAGGAAATTCTTGTGATGTGTCAGTTGGCACGAAATAGTATAGTTACTGGATTTCAATTAACATCACACCCTGTAGAGTTGAAATTTGTAAGCACAACAATAACCAATGTTTAAAGTCACAACTCAGAACAACATGGATCTGTCTAAAAAACAGGCAAACATGTAATATGCTACGATCGTAATATTGGGATTTCCTTAGCTAACTGGAAAATACCACCATTTACAAGCAAACCAAAATGCTCGATCATAATATTGGGATTTCCTTAGCTAACTGGAAAATACCCCCATTTACAAGCAAACCAAAATGTTAAAACGAGCATACAACGATTTTCAGCTATACAATGTCTCAACTGTTTCTACTTACAAAATATATAAATTAAACATAATATTTCCATACATATATCAGTAATTCAAGAACATGGGTTGGTGACGTTCTACAAGGCCTTCGATTATGACTCGATTGTTTGTAGTGGCTGTATTTGTTTTTTATCTTCCCATTATGTTTAGACTTGATCCGTGCCTACTTTCGCCTATCGGGTTGCACAAGACTATGGAGACATAAAATTATAATATTATTTATGTCACTAGGCCAAAATTTCTTACTCCGAAAGGATAAATTTGATCCATATAAGTGCATTCTAATTTTGTGAATAAAAATAATGTTCATATACTGGAGTGTATCCATATTCCGGTGCGTGATGACGGTAATAACATTTGAGCAATGCAATCCTGATTTTTGAAACTCCCTATGATTGTAATATTTTCTCTCCAAATAAATAATGTATAAAACATCCCATGTCTCTATTTCAATTTTGGATTGAGAGTACGGGTAGATTTTATATGATCTAATTTTTTCTCTCCTTGAATCCATTTCTTTAGTAGCATAAGGTGTTGTTTGTTTCTGTGTGGAGACCTTCGAGGGATGAATCATCGGTGAACTGAAAAAATATTGACTAAGTCGCCGAGCCAGATGAGTTCCCCTGTCTTCTAAACTAAGCAGTCGATCGGAGGGCTCGTTTGCAGAATGATGAGCGACGGGAACTTTCCTAATTTCTCAAGTCTGGGCCCTATAAGGGACAAAGAGAGAGACGGAGGATTAAAGGAGAGCTCCAGACGAGAGGCCTGGGGATCCCGCTCCGACGCTCAAGTCAGACCTGATCAAGTAGAGGTTGCTAAAGTAGATAGAAAACAGTAAGTAGAGAAGTCTCAAATAAGAGAAAAAAGACTTCCTTTCGCCAGTGACCTCTGTTCTTTTATATACTCCTTCGAGGCGTGTACCACTCGCATTAATGGAGTGTACTATTGAGACATGAGCAGACATATCTCGATGCGTAAGGCCCACCATTCTCCATACTTCCAGGGGGTGTCTGGGATATTCTGATCGTACTGTTGGCGTCGGAACTACGCCGATTCCGGCCGGTGATCTTGATCAG
>JBBUKS010000042.1:5872980-5884437 GCA_038050645.1 Hedychium gardnerianum
ATCCCTTAACAGTTAAATACCTTTTAAATAAGGTGCCCCGAAAGAAAATAGATAAGAGCCCTTATGAGTTGTGAAATAGAAGACAATCATGCTATAAATATTTGTGAATGTGAGGGTATCTCGCCAAAGTTTTGGTACCGGATCCAAAAATGATTAAGATAGAACCAAAAACTGTTACTTGCATATTTATTGGATATGCACATAATAGCAGTGCGCATCAATTTTTTATATATGAGTCACAAATATCGGATATACATAAGAACTCGATAATAGAATCGAGAAATGCCTCATTCTTCGAGCATGTGTTTCCGTATTAGACCCGAGAGGAAGCAAGTTTCTAAAAATGGGCATATGAAATACAAGAGGAAGAAGAAGATGATGAACAAATTGAGGTTGAGCTCAGACGAAGTAAAAGAGTTTGGGTGAAAAAAAATCCTACGGAACGGATTTTATCACTTTCATGTTGGAAAGTGAGCCCTAAAGTTATTCATAAGCAGTAAGTTCTTCTGATGGACCTCACTGTAAAGAGACAATTCTGAGATAGATTTTGTCTTGCAAAATCATACTTGGAAACTTGTGGATCTTCCTCTGGGAAGTAAACTATTAGGTTGCAAGTGGATCTTCAAGAAGAAAATGAAATCAGATGACACGATTGATGAGTACAAGGTCAGATTGGTAATTAAAGGTTATCGATAATGAGAAGGTCTTGATTACTTTGATACGTATTCTCCGGTGTCGAGAATAATTTTCATTAGAGTATTGTTGGTTATCATCGCCCTATGAAATCTTAAAATACACCAGATGGATGTAAAGACATCCTTTCTAAATGAAGATTTAGAAGAGGAAATACACATGGAACAACCTGAAGGGTTTTTTGTGTCAGGACAGAAAAATAAGGTTTATAGATTGATGAAGTCGTTATACGGCTTGAAACAAGCACTAAAGCAGTAACATGAAAAATTTGATAATGCCATGAAGGAATGTGGATTAAAAATCAATGAATGTGATAAATGTGTCTACATGAAAGCCACAGAGAATGACTATGTCATTTTATGTCTTTATGTAGATGACATACTTATCATTGGGAGTAATAATAAGATAGCTAAATCCACTAAAGATATATTGAACTCAAGATTTGACATGAAAGACATGGGCTTAGCTGATGTGATTTTAGGAATCAAATTCTTAGAACAACAAAAGGACTTGTTCTTAGTCAGTCCCACTATGTGGACAAGATTCTTGAGAAATTCAACAAGGGTGATACTGCGTTGGCATAGAAGTCGATAGATACGAGTCAACATCTATCAAAGAATCGAGGAGAAAGTATCTCTTAGATAGAATACTCTCGAATAATTGAAAGTCTGATATACCTGATGAGTTGTACATGATCAGACTTAGCCTACGCAATAAGTACAGTGAGTAGATACATAAGTAATCCCAATGTTGAGCACTAGAAAGGGACAACAAGAGTACTAAGGTACTTGAGATATACTCGTGAATATTGACTGCATGATACGAGATATCCTGCTATAATTAAAGGATACAATGATGCGAATTGGATATCTGATATAAAAGACTCGAAGTCTACAAGTGGATATGTATTCACTTTGGGAGGTGCAATCATTTTTGAAAATTTTCTAAGCAAATCGTAATAACCAGATCCACGATGGAATCCGAGTTTATAGCTCTTAACAAATGTGGTGAAGAGGCTGAATGACTATGACAATTCTTAGAAGATGTTCCTAGATGGACAAAACTTGTGTCAGCAATTTGCATATATTGCGATAGTTAGAGGTGTCAAAAATGAACCCGACCCACCAACTCGACCCGAGTCGACCCAAAAAAAATCAAGTACGGGTTGAGAATTTCTGGGTTCGGGTTGGGGTTTTTTGGGTTGATTTATATTCAGGTTGGGTCGGGTCAGGTTCGGGTTGGGGGGTTTTGGGTTGATTTATATTCGAGTTGAGTCGGGTCGGGTTCGAGTTGACCCGGGTTGACCCGGATTGATATGAATTTAGGTTTTAGGGGGGTTTTAGGATTAAATCAAATTTTATTTTAAAAATTAAGATGTTTTATATACATAAATAACATAATATTAGTATACAATGATGAAATATAGAGACAAAAGTGAAGAATTATAGGGAAATAACAAAAAAATAGAGTTTTTTAGGGTTGGGTCGGGTTATACGGGTTCGGGTTTGAGGTTTTCGGGTTGAGTTCGAGTTCGGGTTGAGATTTTTTTTCAAAATCAATCTTCAACCTGACCCGAACCCACCCGACCCACCCGATAGCGACAGTCAATCAACAATTGGTCAGACATAGAGTCATCTGTATAATGGTAAGTCTAGACATATACGTTATAGACATAATACGATTAGACAACTACTCTCAACGGGAGTTATTATTGTTGATTATGTAAAGTCAAAGGTTAACCTAGCGAATCTGCTAACCAAAGGATTAAATCGAGAGTTAGTTGTAAGCTCATCACGATGAATAGGCTTGATGTCGATGAGAAATATTCGTGCAATGGAAACCCAACCTATGCAGACTGGAGATCCCAAGAACTAGGTTCAAAGGGAACTACATCGACAAAATTGCTCACTGTGGGGGGAATGATCCAATGGATCAGTGAAGGATGAAGGTTAAGCACACGACTTTTAATAATCCAGTGGAATAATGTGGAATACTCTTAAGAGACACCTATGTGAGAAAGAAGTGGGGCCGCTTCGAAGAGAATTAGAGACACAATTCTTAGAACTTCTCACAGAACCAGACGTGTTCATGGCCAAAACGAATACACTCATGAGAACAGAGTTGTATCAGGGAGAGTCTTGGGTGAGATATGTCAATGTTTATACAGACGACAGAATAATTCAAAGACATCATGTTTTCTATCAGCTAGTAAGCAAACAAATCTTCACAAGAGAATGTTCAAAAGGTAAAATCTACCTGTCCTATACCGAACTCAACTACTGAAAGTTATCACATATCCTGTTTTCATTCATATGGGGGATTATTAGATATAAGTGAATGGAAAAGGGTGGAGAGGAAAGATGCTCCATTGTGAATGAGACTTTAGTCCCACTTTGGGAGTTTCAAGGCATATTGGTTGGTTTATATTGTTGCACATGCATGTATAATGTGAACAAACGCATGAGAAGAGGCTTCTGTCATGCATTGGTGCGCAGTGGGGTAAAAATCCAGGGCCTAGATTGTACTGAACCAAGTTGACTTGAGTGTGAGCATGACCTGCACGCGTTGAATGCCGGACCGATAGGGGGCAAAGTTTTTCCAAGCGAATGAACCAATATTTTGTCACATGAATCGTTTTGCTGATTATTTAAATGTGTAACAAATGCATTAATCGATGATTAATGTAGAATTTATAACTGGCTGAGAAACGTTAGCATTTCAAAGCTCGGCGAATAATGATCATTAATCGGTCATTAAACGTTGTCATGGGTCTAAGCTCCTATATATGAAGGCTACGACCACAAGAAAAGGACACATAACGAAGCAAAGACACCTAAACTCTCCACCTACGTTCCCTCATCTTCTCTGCCAAGCGTTTTTCTTACTCAGCAGTCTACCCATGATAGCAATCGGGTATTTACTCAGTTCGTTGCGATCACAAAATCTTGGTGGTAATCGCAGTTTGTCATTATATCTTGGAAAACAGACGTTCGTTATGACCTCGAAGCACAGTCAGTGCTGGGGCAAATCTATTTCAAGGAAATTACTTGATAGCAGGTCTCGGCATCTTCTTTACCGACTCGACGTTCTACTCGATAACATCAAAATCCGCTCGAGAGTATTCATTTCCTGACTCGGCGCTCCACTTGGGAGCATCGGAGTCCACTCGAGAGTATTCATTTCCCGACTCGATGATCCACTCGGGAGCACTCTATTTTCCAACTCTACGATCCACCCGGGAGCACTCTATTCCCCAACTCGATGATCCACTCGAGAGCATTAGCATCCGCGGGGCGATCTACTCGGGAACCTATTCATCCACTTGGGGTACTTAGCGAATTCAACACTCGGATCTCGATTCAGACTCAACATTCGCTTCCGACTCGACATTTGCTTCCGACTCTGCGTGGACCACTAAAACTCGGTCGAACCAGCCCTGCTGGCAAGCTAAGATTATCTGCTCAGGTCATCTCGATAGATAAGTTGAAATTGATTTTGTGTAATTTTAATTCAGCTAAAAAATCTCCAAATATCTCCAACAACAAGTTCTATGAGATTCATGTGCTTGTTACCAAGTCCTTGCAAACTCCACACACATTAATAACACCTACAAAAACCTAACTTAAAATTCTTTTTCAAATACATCAATATATGTTGGTCGAACACAATCACTTAGGGTATGATTATACTAACACAACTAAGGAATAAGAGTTCTTGGAGAAACCTTTTACAATATGTTCTTACAAAAACACAACAAGAAAATGAATACAAAGATAAATAAAATCGAAAATGACTTTACAATGATAAACTTGCTTTGAATGTTGTTTTATTGCTAGGAAATGCCTCTTGTTGATCCAAAAATGTACTAGTACTTCACCTTAGAATCTCTAAGAACTGGCAGTGAAAATCTCCTCAAAATCCCTCTTTTAAAGCATTTTGGTCGGGGTTGATTTTTACCTATCAGTCAACTGATCTTACCCATCAGTCTATTGATATGGTCTCTGACATTGTTCTTGCCATTAAACGTCCTCTGAACCTCCTAAAATCTATCAATTTTTTCCAATTATTTGAACATTAGTTAACTAATTCATCAATCAATCGACTGATAACAATCAATCGAATCGACCTGCTTCTATTCAACTCCTGATCGACATCAGTCTATTGATATCAACCATCAATTGATTGATGTTATCATCAAGTTGAACAATCAAATCGACTTGTTTCTATTCAATTTTTGAGCCATGAGTGGACTAATATCAATCTTCAGTTGATTGATATCATCAGTTGAGTTAAACAATCGAATCAACTTACTTCTGTTCAGTTTTGATCAAAATCAGTCAATTGATACTCATAATCAGTCAACTAATATTGAGTAAAAATATAGATCTCTGAACGAAATTTGTTTCGCATCTTAGATCGCCTCATTCTGATATCTGATTTAAAAGTTATGACCTTCGGAAGTTTGCTCTGTAGGACTTCCTCGTTGCCTAGTATCCTATCAACCTTGACCTGCCGGAACTTGATTGTTGTCTAGCATCTGGTCAACCTTGGCCTTTCGGGACTTCACGCCTCATGACAACTCTCTATTGGACTTTCAACCACCAATTGTCCAATCAACTGTGATCCTCTTAGAATTTGCTCTTGCCAACTACCTGTTAGACTTTCGATCACCAAGTGTCCGATCAATAGTGATCCACTTGGACTTTTCATCTTGTAACAACTCCATGTTAGACTTTCAACCGCCAAGTATCAGATCAACTGTGACTTACTTGGACTTTTCTCTTGTCAACTACCTGTTGGACTTTCAATCACCAAGCGTCCGGTCAACTGTGACCCACTTGGACTTTCTGTCTCCTGCCAACTCCGTGTTGGACTTTTGACCGCTGAGTATCCGGTCGACCATGACCCACTTAAACTTTTCATTTCTTGTCAAGTATCCAGTCAACCTTGACCTACTTGACTTTTCGCTCAACCAACTTAACATATTGATCGACTGTCAAATATTGGGTCAACCTTTACCTACTTAACGTCTCACTCGACCAAATAACATATTGATCAAACATCGAAATTCCAACTCGAGTCAACTTGAGTTTGGACAACTTGGTTAACCTTGACGAAGGGTCGATTGCACCAACAACAGTCTATAGTCAAGGTCGATCCTGTTGCGTAGGTTTACAGAAGTGTAATCCAAGCAACCAAGTAGATTAAATCATTTGAGGGATGATCTAGTTGATTGAAATGCTAAGTTCATTGCTGAATTGACTATAAAATCTATGCTCATAAATAGAATGCTTTATATTAGGTCGAATAATTGAACATGATTTTAGTTAAATAAAGACATTGTTGAGTCACCTAAATTGTCCACTATTGGCACACAAACAATACTTTTTGGATTTTAGTCGATCATGTTAGGACCGTGAGAGCTAGAGGGGGTTGAATAGTTCGCTTCACTTCTTCGATTTAGGTTTGCAGCGAAAACTTGAAGCAAAGCACACACAAAATGCTAACACTTGTGTTTTACTTTATATCTGTCTCTTAGGTGACTAATCCAAGATCTACCACTATTAATCCACCACTACTAATAAATTCCTCCTTCTCTGACCAAAATCGAAGGTGGAGAAACCCCTTACAACAGTGTTACATGGAGTTTATAGCTTTCATCAAATGAAGAAGCAACAAAAGATATTAAAAGTTGAGCTCCGTTCTCCATCTTTTGGTTGCTTGAAGATGTTGCAGGTGAAAGCTTGAGGCTGATGTTGAGCAAAAGAATCACAATAGAATAGTAACTTGCCTTTGTGGAAAAGCCCCCTTTTTAAACAGCTCAAAATCGGGCCATTTTTGCTACTATCAATCGATTGGCAAAACTCACCAATCGATTGTTATCCGTTGAACAATCACTGATTCTAGATCAATGGCTGAGATTATCTTGATTTTGAATTCAATCGATTGATAGTGCCCAATCGACCGAACCAATTGAGTCGAACATCTTCTGTTCGCTCGACATACTCTTCCAATCGATTGGCAATGCCCAATCGATTTGAGTAGCTTCTGTTTGCTCAAAATTGATTTTCAATTGATTAGCTAATCTTACCAATCGATTGATACAATAATTGTATAAACCCCAAATTTTGCAGTTAACTCAATCGATTGGTATTGGAAAACCCGGAATTGGAGTTTAGGGTTTAGGGTTTTGGCTCACCAATCAATTGCTATAACACACCAATCGATTGGTGAACCCTAAAATAAAGTTTTTATCCCTAAACCCTCAAGTACATAACTCCCTTCAAATCTTCGATGTATTAATCGATTGCTAAATGCTACTAATCGATTGATACACCTATTTCAGTCATTCTAACGATCGAAGTTCGCCTAAGCTTCTCTATCCTCGTTTTCCAATTATCTCATGTCAGATGAACCTCTTGTTTCCTGGACTTTGTGCCTGGAGCTTTCTCATCTCGAGTATTCATCTACTCTTGCATTTGATCTTACGATCTGCTCGAGTTTCCATCTTTTGTCAATAATTTGGTCCTTAACTTTTTTAGTCTTTTTTTGTCTTGCATCTGATCTTTCAACCTGCATGAACTTCTTCTTATCAAGAATTTAGCCCTCGATCTTCTTGGACTTCTCTTATCCTACACACTCATAACTCAAATGAAATTTAATTTATTAATATAAATTTAAATAATTGCCAATCATTAAAAAATTTCATCTAGAACATGATTACATCAACAGATCAAACATATTTTAAAATTACTAGTAGTTGGCTAATTGTTGGTGGCTACTCTGTATTAGTAATTGTTACATTTTGTCTCAATAAGTGTGCACAAAATTGTGACTAATATTACAACATTATGTGATGTTGGAAAAGTGGATGAAAATGAATGGAGAATAATTCCTGAGAGTTTTAGGGTAACATAGTTGATTTATATTGAATCCAACTGTTGGCGTTTTAAGATGGTAAAAGATGAAATATTTGCTTTCAATGTCTTTGCCAATTCGTTTTCGGATTAATACGGAGGAGATAAATTACGGGGACTAATCTAACTAGCTTGAACAATGACTAATGTATCGGAAAGAAAAATTGTTGACGTTTCAAGCACAATAGATTAATAGTTGTGACGGAATTAATAGTTGTCAGTATTTTGAGTCTATAAAAGAAGGCTCTTTCCATGAGCAGACACGATCAATCCTTCAAATCCAACCATTGTGCTAATAATGATTTCCTTTTGTGTTTGTTTGTTTTTTATTTTCAATGTGCATATTACTCTTGACACAAGCACAACATATCTATGAGATTATTTGTCCTTGTAGCTGTTAGAGAAGTCAAATTTTATGTGTAAATTAATGAGCTATTCATCCCGTATAGCACATTGGTACAAACCCTAACAGTAGACACAATAATAATAGAAGATATAGAAAGAAAGGATTTTCTTCTCAAAAAGTGTATAGGACTAGCATGAAGGTCCTCTTTTCGCATGATTGCTTGAAGATTTGTTCATGCACTAGTTCTAAAGTGGATTTATGTACAAATCTTAAAGTACTATTTTTTAATTCAGTAGCATGTGTAACATGTAAGATTAAATTTGATAGCGTCTACAATATAATTTCATAATACCTATAATAAAATGTATAGTATGTATAATATAATTTAGTAGAATCTATAATTACAGCACCTAAATTATAATTTAATAAGACCTAACTGGTATACATACAATATAATTTACTAGCATCATCATACAACTTGCTAACACCTATTATATAATTTAGTAGCACTTATAACTTAACAACACATATTTGGTAGTAACTTATAATTATGTATACAAATAGTATTTTAAATTTTGTGCACAAATTCACTTTAAAATTATGTATGAAAAGAGAAGCATCGTTACAATCATGCTAGTCGTATTCAAAAGAGACAACTTGTTGTATGAAAAGTACGTGAGGGGGCGTTGGTTTTTCTTCACTTATCACACTTCTCTACTAATATATTTTACGCAAAAATTAAAGACATCTTTTTTTTAATGAATCATTAAAAGGTCATCTTATGTTAATTTATTATAAAAAGGACACTCCATTTCTTTTAAAATGACACAACTATCCTCCACTATAAAATAGCAGCTTATTCTTATTATTATTTTCCTCCTATTTTTTCAAGCCTAAATCGACCTATTGTAGTAGCTACAAACCCTACAACTACAACAGTTATAGCAGTTACAGTTCGGAGATGTAGCTAGTACAACTACAACTGATAGTAGTTAGTTAAGATGTTGATGAAGAATTTTCATATCTATTTTCGTCATATCTTTTATTAATTAAATTGACAGATTGTTAACTATACATTTCTAATATGTAAAAATCCTTTCATCAAACTCTCTTAGTTACTAATGTAAAGAGCTTTTAATAAAGTCAAAATATTTAGATTAGTTTATCAGAAATGAACTCAAAGATGCACACATTAAATTAGTTTCTCGATTCGTAACAATCTTAAATTCAAAAAATGTCCTTTTCGACGGTTACAAAAGTACTTAGTCCTCTTTATTAAAGTTTTTTTTTCATGTTGTAGCAGTTACGGTTGCGTAGATACTACAACTATAACAACAGTTGTAGCAACTACGAACCCAAAGTTGCTACAATATTGTAGTTGCTACAAAATTGTAGCTGCTACAACTGTAATTCGTTGGAGCTGCTACGAATTAGCAGATGCTACAACTGCAATTCATGCATAAGAGGATTCAGGAATTGATTTTTTAATTGGGAGAAGAGTGAAAATTTCAAGGATAACTTGCTTGCTCATAAACCTTAAAGTCTAAACCCCTAATCCTAAAACGAACTAGTCGATAAACTTTTATTGTGTGCATGCTACATGTTCTAAATGATTCAGTGAGTAATTGAATAGTTATGTTATATCCTTCTCTAACTTGATAAGATAATTAAGAAATAGACTCCATATTTGAGATATATCTTCCACATCAAATGTCTCTGTAATACTACTAAAAGAAGAAAAACATTAAAAGAGAAACTCATATGTTCCAAGTGATTCACCACTCTCATTTGTAGCAGCTGCTACAACACAGTTTTACTGCTCAGTTATAGCAGTTACGATTTCGTAGCTGCTACAACACAGTTTGCTACTCAGTTATAGTAGCTACGGTTTCGTAGCTACTACAAAGTGACCTGATTTAGGCGGGAGTGTGCATGCAGCTCATCGGAGGGCATTTGTGTCATTTTATAGGGAGTGGGGCGTCCTTTTGATAAAAAATCAAAGTGGGGTGCTACTTTGACGATTATGAAAAAATGGGGCACTCCTATGATTTTTGCTCATATATTTCTACATCATATATGCTTAAATTTGTTCATGAGTGTGGTTTAGGTGAAATCAGATCATGTTGCATCTTTGTGTTGTGCTTTTGTTATTATTATTTTTTTTAATAATCCAGGTATTCAAGTTTTCGAATCGATTAATCCTTGAGGTGACCGACTCGGCCCCATGGGTAGCAGTTTCCCATCGACCATTAGGATGAATCCGAAAAGCGCAGATGGGTCATGGCGGACGACCCAACATCACGAGTGGTTCGAACATCATGGACGTGTGATATACCCTGTGAGAGATTCAAACCTTCATTGCATGATAACTCATCCTACTTCTTACCATCACATCATGCCCTTGAGGGCTTTGCTCTTGTTATCTTGTGTTATAGGATATCGATTTATATTTTCATAATTTACAAAATAAAAGGCACTTTCAACTATTAATATATAAAAAAAAACATATCCGATTTTTTGTATTTATTAAAAACCATATTTATTTTTTAAAAATATTATTCTATTTTTAAAAATATATAAAAATAATTCTCAATTTGTTGGTGGTTGCTATTGGTGCAAAATTGCGACTAGTCGTGATCAGCATGACTGATAATTGCCATGAACAACCATGATCGCCTTGTTAGTGTAATCGATCTCTCGTCAAGGTTGACCAAGCTCAATCTATTGAGCTCGAGTTGAGTTTCAATATTTGATCAATATGTTTGTTAACGAGAACGAGACATCAAATAGAAGGAGAGTTTGTTAGAGAGAGAGATTATTGGTGTAATCGATCTATGGTCAAGTTGACCAAGATTGATTTAGATGTGAATGATTGAGTAAAAAGTCAAGTAAGTCAAGATTGACCTAACACTTAACAATGGAGAAGTCAAGTAGATTACGGTTGATCAAATACTTGGTGGTTAAAAGTCCAACAAGGAGTTGGCAAAGACGAAGTCTAAGTGGGTCATGGAGGATCAGATACTTGGCATGAGACGTCAAGTCCAAGTTAGTCAAGGTTGACCGAACACTTGACAATGAGAAAAGTTTAAACTAATCAAGGAGGATCATATATTTAGTAGTGGTGAAGTCCTAGCCAGTCAAGATTGACCTAATTCTACATAGTGGTAAAGTCTTGGCAGGTCAAAGTTGATCGAATGCTAGGCAGTGGTGAAGTCTTGGCAAGTCAAGGTTAACCTGATGCTAGGCAGTGGTGAAGTCCCAACATGTCAAAGTTGATTGGATATTAGATAAAGGAAGTTCTGAGAGGTTAAGATTAACTGGATGCTAGGTAAAGGAAGTCTTAGTAGGTTGAGATCAATCAGATATTAAGCAAGGCGAATTCAACTTTGATGAGGCTAAAATAGGGGTATCAGTTGACTGCTAGTAGTGGTAATCAACTAATGAATACCAAAATATTGTGTTTTAGATTTAAGGTGATTTGTTATATGTAAGTCAACTAAT
>JBBUKS010000042.1:5892932-5914121 GCA_038050645.1 Hedychium gardnerianum
GATTTTGATTTCAAGCCCACTTTGTTTTTCAACAAATGACTTAAACTGCTTGAAAATATCACATGCTTCTGACTTTTGATGTAGAAGATAAATCCAAGTTTTTCGACTCAAATCATCAATAAAAGTAATAAAATACTTATTCCTCCAAGTGATGGAACTTTCAATGTGCACAAATCTGAATGAACAAGTTCTAACTGCTTCGTGACTCTCCATGACTTTCCTACGGGAAAAGGTTCTCTTTGCTTCTTCCCAAATAAACAAATCTCACAAACATGATTAGGTTTCACAATATCAAGCAACTCAAAAACAAGCTTCTTTATTGCTAAGTAATTTAACCCCGAAAAATGAAAATGCCCAAAATGCATATGCCATAACCAATTATCATCCAAAATCTCAGAATTAAAGCAAGAAAAAGATTTATGTTGAAGTTGCAAAGGAAATAATCGATTTTGAGACATCTTTACCTTTGCTATGAACTTCTCTTTTCCATTTGCGATGATGGTACAACACCCCTGAATAATGCATATTTTATAGTCCTTTTCTGATAATTGTCCCATACTTAATAAGTTTTGGTGAAGTTTAGGAACATAAAAGACATCAGATATAAAATTTTAGGAATAATCTTTCAACTGAATATAAATTTTACCTTTTCCAAAATTAGTACTTTTGTCTTATTTCCAAAAGTAACCTCTGACTGAAATGATTCATCTAACTCCGAGAATAACTCTTTTCTTCCACACATATGGTTACTACATCCAGTATCCAAAAACTATACATTCTCATCTGCAAGTAAAATGTTACTAGCCAAAAGTAAAGTTTCAGTCTCATTAGAGTTCTCACCGTAATTTCCAGCAATGTTTGCTTGATTGTCATGATTGTTGAATTTCTTGTTTCTACAATCTGTAATCTTGTGCCCATAATTTCCACAATTATAGTAGTGAAATGGAAACTTATTTTGCTTGACATTATCTCCACCTCTTCCTTGATTTGAGTAATTACCTCGTCCTCTTCCTCTATATTCTCCTATTCCTCTACCACGACCTCTATTGAATCCTCCTCTTTGACTAGAGCCAATTGTGTTAAGAATAACATGATTCTTTAAAGCTTCTTCATTTGTTGGTATTTAAATCCTGTCAATATGACTTTCTATCATACTTTTTAATTCTGCAATTGTCAGCAGTTCAATATCATGTGATTCTTGAATTGAGGCCACCACATGATCATAGTATGGTTCGAAGAACTTTCTCAACTACAGCGTCATCTCCAATTTTATCTCCATATAATCTCATTTTATTGACAAGATCAGTAAGACGAGAAAAATATTGCTCAACTGATTCTGTAGAGGTCATCTCACATCGATCGAATAACTTTTGTAGCGACTGCAACTTTGATTTTTGAGCTCGATCAACTCCTTTGTATGACAATTTTAAGATGTCCCACACTTCCTTTGCCGTCTTGGCATTTGCTATCATGCCAAAAATTGAATAATCTACTCCTTGATGAATTTGTCCCAGCACGAGTTGATCTCGACGTTGACAATTTGCATCGGCTCCTTCTGAAAGACTTGGATCAATAGAACTCCAAATATTTTGAGCTTTCAAATGTGTAGACATCATTATCTGCCAATAATTATAATCGAGCTTCTCATCTAATTTGGGACATGACCAAATAACATTAAAATTGTTTGTTATATTTTACTACTATAAAAATAATTCGAGCTAGAAGGTTACCAGCTTGATACCAATATGATAACAAAAAAACTCAATTGAAGAAGGGACAAAATATAATAGTGGAAAACAAACGTGCTCTTTATTGATATTGTACCAAACTTGATCAAACTTATATGTTATACATCCCTTTATATAGCAATAGGAATGAAAAAAATCGATCCTAAAATAATGCTACTGATCCTAAAATAATACTTTTAGATTTAACCCCAGTCATTCATTTATTCAAAATTTATCCATTAAATATAGATATATTTTATCTTAATCTTTAACTTGATTTAATTAATACAACATATTGTTATAGTAGGATAACAAGGGTAATTTTATCGTTGAACGAATGAAGATCAACAAGACCTTGTATGAAGGTTGCATGAGACCGAGTAGATATGAGATCAATTGGTAGAAGGTTCTTAATTGAATGGAGGTCACCAACTAGAATAATTTCATCTTTTTGAGATTTATCCCTTAATGTAGGCAATGATTTGATTTGCCCTAAATATTTTCCTAAAACAAGCCCTAGTAGTACCTTCCTTCTCCTCTATAGAAATGTACTTGTCCCCTCAAAGTAGACAAAACCCTATTAAACCTAGATGATGAATGGAGTAGATAAATTTCTTTGTTTGGAAGACAACAAGTTGTGTTTATTAATTGGAGAATTTGATAGTGCCATTGTGGTGGCTTTAAAAAAGTGACCCATGTGCATACCATTTGTAACATTCCATTCCATTCCATGTGTTGTTGGAACATCTTATTATTAATAGGATTGATTTAATAGAGTGGGCCAATTAGTCAACTCGATCATTTCCTTTCAAATTCTTAGTACATCCTTTTGATCGTCGAATCACCCCTTTGACGGGTAAATGTATCCCTCCTTCGGTAGTATTCATGTCGACATATTTTTTAAGATCTATTTATCCTTTCGAATAAGAGAATTAAGGTCGAACCAAAGGTAAATCTTTTCTCTTTAAAATGATATTGCCTTATCTACATTTTTATAATTGGAAGCTATATCACTAACATGTTTACTTAGGCGGATGAGTTTTAAATCGATGAAAGAGTACGATATTAAGTCCCAAAGTAAACAGCCTTCTCAGTGTGCTCCTGTTTACTTTGTTAACATTTTTTTCAACCGCATTCTTTGCTAAAACTTCGACATCCTCTTACAAAAATGATAGCCTACGAGCATACTTTGATCGAGTTTAAACTTATTTATTTTCTTATCGAGCTTGTTTAAACTTATAATGACAACAATGTCGTTATAATTCGAGTAGAGTAGGTTTCCGGATGGGGAGGAAAAAACAACAGAATGAGCCGTCCGACATTGCTTAGCTGGCGATCTCTTGTTGCCACAGTGGCCCAGCTGGCGGCGCACCAACCACGCGGTCAGCTGCCCTGCTGTAGAGCCAATGTGATTTTACAAAATAGCCCCTCCCCCTTGTAAACGTAGCTCAAATTTGGATAATTTTTCAAAAAAACTATTTATTGGCCATTTTTTTCTTTTTTAAAAAAATCAAAATGGTGCCTAAATCAATTAAAGATCATCCTTCGGTATTTTTATTCCGAAAATATTTCTTCATCCAACATTATTCAACATTATTATAGAAGTTATCGATAATTATTATAATATATAAAAATTATCTAATAATTATTATAATTTATTTAGAGTGAATTTAAAATTTTGAATTCAGTGTTCACACTATCAGATAGTTGCTAAAATGTATAAAAATTATTCGATAATTATTTTAACATGTAGAAGTTACGTAATAATTGTTATAATAGGTTTATGATTTAAGATTTATAATTTATAATACGTAGAAACTATCTAATAATTATTATAATGTATTTATGATAAGTTTAGAATTTAGATTTCTGAATATTATTATATCAAAATACTATTTATTAATTTAATTAAAATTATTTAAATTTCATCAAATTATTTTAAAATAATTATAAAAACTACTATGTAGTTATTACAATTTCAAATTTCAAATTTTATATTTAAACACTTAAACATAACAATTACGGAGTAATTTTTATATATTATAAAAAAATAATTAATCAGATAACATTAATTTAGAATAATCAATTCAATTCTATCAAAAAATTTCATCGATAGTTAGATAAATTAAAAAATAGAAACTCATTTAAATAATTAATATTTGTAAGTCTATATAAATCAAGAACTTTTATATATTAAAATTTTTATACATTATAATAATTATTAGATAATTTTTATATATTATAAATTATAAATTTATCTTAAATATATTATAATAACTACTAAATAATTTTTATATATTATAATAATTATTCAATATTTTTTATATATTATAGTAATTATTGATAGTTACTGAAATAATATAGAATCAAAAAGATTTTCGAAATAAAATCCCCGAAGGGAGTGTTCATTTAATTTTTGTTTTTTTTGAAAACAGGAACGCTCATGCACGATGTTTCTCTTAATTTGGAAATTTGTAAATCCCTTTTAATTTTTACCGTTTTAGTTTTTTACTTTGAACGTGCACTTTTTCTCCTTTTGACAAACAAAAAAAGAAAGGATGAATATACGAAAGAGAATAAAAAATTAATTATTAATCATAATTTAATTTTTAAATTTCATAATGACAAAATTTTATACATTAATCAGTCCGTCCAGAAAAGACAGCACACTTCTTCTCGTTCGTCCTCTGAGAAAAAGACAGAGAGAGAGAGAGGCGAGGAGGCATGGTTTTGGGTGAAGCTGCAACAGTAGAAGGTGGGTAAATGAGATGGAAGCAAGGAGGAAGAAAGAGGATGAATTCATTAAGTGGGAAGAGTAAAACTAAGAAATTTCCAAAAGGAAAGGGGAAAAAAATAGTTCTTTTTCTTCTCTCCTCTCTCTCATCTACTATTCTCTTCCTAGATCTCCAAATCTACTCTCACTCATTCCTTGCTTCCTCCTCTGTTGTCACGAGATCCCCATCAAAAAATATATAAGAAAAGATCCCAACTTTTGCGTTTCTACTCATGTCTTCCGCTTCTCTCCCACCTCGCGAGATCCAATCTTTCCCACCTCCGTCGGCTCCGTCCTCCTTCTAGCACTCCCTTTTCCGACAAAGATCGGGTTTTTGGAGCTGTTGGACGGCGCCGGAATCATAAATGTCGTTCCTTTCCGCCGGCGAAACCCGGAAGCCGACTGTTTCGCCGCTCCCGGCGGTGGCCACCTCCAGCTCCTCCGACACGGCCTCCGCCAAGGCAAACGTCCCCGAAAGATCCGATCTTGGCCTCGCCGGGAGGCGATCCCGTTCCGGGGAGATCTTGCTGGGTCCCAATGAGCCCATCCCCGGTGCTATGGAAGCCAAGAGTTCGAAGCCGAGTCACCGCCGCTCGGGCTCTGTCCCCGTCTTATATTCCGGCGGTAGCTTCTCCTCCGGCTCCACGGGCGGCTCCGGTTCCAGCAGCAGCACCTCCAGCTCTCCAGCGAGCAATGTGATGCCTGCCGGGAACATATGCCCTTCGGGAAGGATCGTTAAGACTGGCATGATGACCCGAAGCAACGCAAGGGCCGACGTGCTGGGCTCCGGCACTGGCAATTATGGCCACGGAAGCATAGTGAGAGGTGGCGCTATTGCTTCTAGCCGAAGCGGCAAACCTCCGGAGACTCTGGTGAGCAATGGAGTGAGCTCGGCAGTGGCAAAGGCATTAACCAGCATGGATCCGGAGGAGGTGAAGAGGATTGGGAATGAGCATTACAGGAGAGGGCAATTTGCGGAGGCCTTGAAGCTCTACGACAGGGCGATAAGCATGTGCCCTGACAATGCCGTCTGCCGGAGCAACCGGGCCGCCGCGCTGACAGGTCTGCAGAGGTTTGGGGAGGCGGTGACGGAGTGCGAAGAAGCCCTACGGTTGGATCCGGCATTTGGCCGAGCTCACCAGAGGCTGGCTTCCCTCCTCCTAAGGTTGGCATCCATGTCTTTGCCTTTAGCTTCTTTATTATCCACCATGTTTATATGTTTTTAGTTAATCCTAGTTAGTCCTCCATTGTTGAGATCTGAGCTTGTATGCCAAATAGTGAACTTGAACATTCATGAGCAATTTGAGATCGATTAGCTTTGACATTCTTGTTGAATAATCTGTAGTTTTGTTGGTACTTATTGTTTTGGATCACAGGTTAGGACAAGTTGAGAATGCTCGAAAGCATCTCTTTTTGGCTGGTCCAAGACCAGATCCACTTGAGTTGCAGAAGCTGCAAGAAGTCGAGAAGCATTTGGAACGATCCGCGGATGCACGAAATGTTGGAGATTGGAAGAGCATGTTATCAGAAACTAATGCTGCCATTGCTCATGGGGCAGATTCTTCTTCTCTGGTAAAAATTTTCTCGCATCTGATAGTGTTTGTAGTGTCAAAGCTCACACAGTCATGAGTCATGACTTGCAGCTCATGGCTTCGAAAGCTGAGGCACATCTACGGCTCCATCAGCTCGAAGAAGCGGAATTGGCATTATCCAATGCGTCGAAACTTGACAGTTCTTCTTCGCCTCACTCGAGTGCCAAGTTCTTCGGTATGGTATCGAATTCCTACATGTATGTTGTGCGTGCGCAAGTTGAACTAGCTCGAGGAAGGTAAGCTGAAGTGAAATCCGAACCAAGTTTAAAAAATCTCAAGTTTTTGGTCATTACGAATGCTTTATGGATAATTTCAGGTTTGAAGATTCGGTTACAGCGGCTGAGAAAGCCAGGCAGATTGATCCAGGTAACATAGAGGTGTCGACGTTGCTGAATGACATTAGGATCGTATCGCGATCACGAGCATCAGGAAACGAATTCTTCAATTCAGGGAAATTTGTAGAAGCAAGCTTAGCATACGAGGAAGGGCTTAATCATGCGCCTATTTCAAATGCTATCCTTTACAGCAACAGAGCTGCTTGTATGTCAAAGCTTGGGCAGTGGGAGAAGTCTATTGAGGATTGCAATGAAGCCCTCAGGATCCAACCTAACTACACGAAAGCTCTTCTTCGTCGCGCAGCGTCATTTGCCGAGGTGAATTGAGCTCAACTTTCAGAATTAAGTTCATGAACTCCTAATCTGATACGAGGTTGGTGGTTTTGGTCTATTAGCTTGAGCAGTGGAATCAAGCTGAGAGGGATTATGAGGTTCTAAGAAAGGAAATGCCCGGTGATACCGAGGTAGTCGAAGCACTCTCTCGCGTGCAAATTGCTCTCAGAGCCTCTCGAGTTAAGGATGTTTTGGATCTAAAGTTCTCAATGGAGATCAAGGAAATTAGGGGACCTGAACATTTTCAAGCAGTCATAACTTCACCAGGTGAGATCATACTAAGAAAGCCATATAGGTTTCTCTTTGTTGAATTGTTCTAAGAACAAGTAAAACTGAAAAATGTTCAGGAGTTTCTGTTATCCATTTTACGACGGCTATGAACCCTAACTGCGACAAGATCACTCTGTTCATCAATGAGATGTGTGCCAGATACCCTTCTGTGAAGTTTCTGAAGGTAACTTCCCTTCTCATTCAAGTTCAGTAACAATTTTGCACAATATCAGCCTATCAGGCTCATGAACACATACATACTCGATTCACAACTAGGTCGACATGAACACGATCCCAACACTCGCGAAGACGGAGAATGTGAGGGCAGTCCCTACTTTGAAGATATACAAGGATGGAGCAAAAGTGAAGGAGATCATTAACCCTAACCAGCAAGTTTTAGAGTATACATTAAAGCACTACACTTAGCATCAGCAAAAATCTAAAACAAAAATATTGTTTTCTTTATATATCTATTCTACTTTATTTGGCATATTTACCTATCATTCATAATATTCTTTCCAAGATTTCAATTAGACCATTTAGTTCAATCCATGGTGAAGCACGGCATCTACTTCAGTAACATTAAATTTGTGTTCATGTTGCTACTTGGAATTAAATTGTTGCAAACATAATTATGAAGTCAAATTTTGTATCCTTCGTTTCATTTTGTTTGTGTAAAGTTGAACATGCATATGTTCTTCACTTCGACAATTCAAGTAAGCAGAGACCTCTTCTTGCTCCAAAGCCAAAGCTTTTATTGTTAATGCTCAGGAAAGGAATCTAAGTAGAAACATTCTAACGAAAAGAAAAGGTAAAGATGAAAAAGAAGACTAAAAAACAGAGGGAAAGGGAAAAAGAAGAAAATGTTGGAAAAGTGAATGAGAAAATTGATGCAATGAGATCCAACGTGAATGAGACTTTAGTCTTAGACTCTCTTTTGCGCCCACAAAGGGTATACATTTAGAATTTGGATTGCACTAAATCTAATAGACTCATGTATGAGCACGACTTGTACGTGGTGAATGTCAAAATTGTGATGGGCGCATTGATAGCTCGACCTAGAATGATCGACCATTAATTGCCCGCTGAAGGTGTTACCAGCCGGCTGAGGTAGTAAATAACCAAAGTAATGGTCATTAATTAGCAGGTAGGTACTTGAGCTATAAAAGAGAGGTTCCTTCTTTGGGCAAGACAGAGAAGAGATCATTCCAATCGTCCATTAGTAGCCACTCGATCGACTCAGTATCTCAACAACTCAACCAATTGGTAGCTTGACAACTCGATCAACTCAGCAATTTTGCCACTCAATAGCTCGACCAACTTGATAGCTCCTTCACTCAGCCCATTTGATAACTCGACCACTTAGTAGCTCAGCCAATTTGACAGCTCAACTACAACTTAGCCTTCCCAACTCGATCGTCTTGAGCTCAACAGACCATCTCAAAAGATGAGATAAGTCGGATTTTTTTGAATTTAGTATTTTATTTATAATTTTATAATTGTCCCGACGATCCAACAGTCTTAAAATGGTCTAACAGAAAACATCCAGCAAGTTGACGGCGGCTTACGGCTTACGGCTTCGGGAGCGGGGCCTTTAATTATTAATTTATTTTTATTTATTTATTTATTTCTTGAGTTATTAGACTCAGCTTCTTCTTAGCTGCTACTTCGACAGCTAAATTTAATATCGAATATAAAATTTTAAAAATACAATCTCAAATTAATTTAAAATATTTTCCCAGATTTTATTTTGTTTCCGGATATAAATATGATAACCATCAGTATTTTAAATCTTTATATAAAACCGTAAATAATTTATATCCTTTTTGTATGTTAAATCTGAATGTTCGAATAACTTAATTGTGTCGGGTCGGATTTTATTATAAAATCCGACTCGACCCGTGCCAACCGCTGGACTTGTAACCTTCTATTCTTCTAGTTAAGTTGGGGGCAATTCTAGGGATTGATTTGATCGGTCGACAGCGGAGGAAACCCAGATCGAGGCTTCGAGGACTCCTCCTTGTTCTCGACTCCGCCGACCTCCGAATCCATGGCCTCCCGGCGGCGTATGCTTCTCAAAGTCATCATCCTCGGGGACAGCGGGTATATTTCCATCCCATTCACGAGCAAAAAAAAAGTACTCTTTTGGGGATTTGATATATTTCGAAGGCTTCCTTATGTGTAATTGTCTTCTTTGTTAGGGTTGGGAAGACATCTCTGATGAACCAGTACGCTCAAAGCGCTTTACGCCTTTTTAATCTTACTTTTGCAACAAAAAAAAAAAAAGTTCGTTCTTTTGGTGGAATTTTCCATCTATAACGCTCAATTTTGGATTGAATTGTATTTGGTAGATATGTGAATAAAAGGTTCAGTAACCAGTACAAAGCGACCATTGGAGCCGATTTTTTGACCAAGGAAGTCCAGATCGATGACAGATTGTTCACCTTACAGGTTAAAAACTTTACACTGCGGCTTCCTGTTATCCTCCTTTCTGCATCCTTTTTGTGATTATTTTCCCATTGGTTATATAAACTGTTTGAGAGTGGAAGTCCATGTAATTCCTTTAAGTGTTTGTAATTGAGGTGTTGTGTGTGTTTACAGGTTGTTGATCTAGTTATAATCTTGGTCTAAGCTATTTAGTTATTCTCTGAACTTTTGCATTCATGATATTATCTCGTTTAGTGTTTTTAATGACCAAACATGAAGATGGGGTTTTCTGATTGTGTTTTTGCTCATTCTTAACTTCAAGTTATGGGAACTGAGGCACATCATGCTGGTATTCGCCAGTTTAACATAGTTCATAATGCCATAAATTCCAGCACCTTTGAGTTGTCTGACTGTGCTACTTGGTTTATGAAATTAGGAAGCTTATTATGGAGGTTACTGATCAACTTAACTATGAAATCAGATACCCTCACCAACTATGTTCTTTGATTTCTATGCAACAGTCTCGCGTCCAACTTTTCAGCAGTATGGACGAATTGTGTACGATCAACTATTTACTAATTTGCTATATTTGTAAAAGGAAATTTGATTTTTCATATATTTTTGGGCAAATAGGATAGGCCCTGTTAATAACATTCCATTGATCAATGCAATGTTAAAGAAAATTAAAAGCTTCAGAAACATCTCTAGCATGCCACTCACCTTGGTTATATAACAAATTAAATCAAATTTGGCTGAAATGTGTTTGTCACCTTATAGCAACGGGTTTTTTTAATGAAAAAAAAAGAAGAAATCCCACATAAACCTATTGCAGCTTCTGACTTTTCTTAAAATATAATTTCAGGATTTACAGAGGTGACTAGTGTTACAGTCTCACAGGCTGACTAGATTGGATAACCTTCAGAAGTTTGTAGGTTTTCCTATCATTTTCCAGGAAAATGTTCTTGTTCGTTGTGTAATCTTTATGGTTCAAGAGAACATTTTGCATTCTAAGAACAATCTGGTGAAAGTACAGTAGTAATATTATAATTTGATTAAGCTGCTATCATTTTTGCTAGAAACAGAAAGGGAGAGTAGGTGAATCCCAGGAGAGACGAATATTCTAGAGGTCGGCCTCTAAGTAACCAGGGGGAAGGCTGCCTACCTTCAGGATTAGTCGGACGAAGCTTGCACACTTAGATTATCAAAAAAAAAGAAAAAAAGAGAAAGGAATAGCAGGCCAAAATCTGGGTTCATGTCTTCTTTTTTACATTTTGGTTTCTGTCATGGGTGTAGTGTGTTTTCAGCACAATTAGAACCCTTTCATCCTAATGTGCTTTAGGTTCTGCTAAATTTGAACTTGTGAAGAACATTTTCTTAAATTTTTTGATTATTTACCTTTAATAGTTCCTGTAAGCTCACTACCTATTATTTTCTTTAGATATGGGATACAGCTGGGCAGGAAAGGTTTCAGAGCCTTGGTGTGGCTTTCTACCGTGGAGCTGATTGCTGTGTCCTCGTCTATGATGTTAATGTTATGAAATCATTTGATAACTTGAACAATTGGCGCGAGGAATTTCTGATTCAGGTAGATGATTTTTGACCCTCTTCACTGATTCACAGCGAGATAAAAGTAGAAATTACACGTGGATTATGTTACATCTATGTGGTTACTGCATTTTCAGGCTAGTCCATCAGACCCTGAGAACTTCCCTTTCATAGTGTTGGGTAACAAGATTGATATCGATGGTGGCAACAGCCGAGTGGTGAGATTTTCTGTTATATGAGAAAATCAAATTTGAGTACAGTAGGTGTATCTCACTTCCGTTTAGGATGGGTTGCTCACACAAACAAACAAAATCGATAGACACATGAAACCCTTTCAACTGAAATGCTCAATGATAAAACATGATTTCATAGATCCATGTAAAAAATCTTTCTAAGCGGTAGTATAAGTTTGACATTCTTCTTTCGATATCTATACTTTCAGGTCTCAGAGAAGAAAGCCAAGGCCTGGTGTGCATCAAAGGGGAACATTCCCTATTTTGAGACATCAGCTAAAGAAGGATTCAATGTGGAAACGGCTTTTCAGTGTATCGCCAGGAATGCCCTAAAGAATGAACCAGAGGAAGATATGTAAGTATCACTTACAAGTTTCTATTTGTACTTGTGATACATGTTACTCCTCTATTTGTTCCTTCAAAGTTAATTCTCTGAACACCATTGTTCTCTAAATAGATATCTTCCTGATACGATCGATGTGGCGGGACGTGCAACGCAGCAGAGGTCATCCGGTTGCGAGTGCTAGATATAATTCATGTCTTCTCCCACTGAGTTTGTAATCTTCACCTAGTGATGTCTCATATCATGTTCGCAACTTCGCCTGTATTTTATGTCAATTCCATGGTGATTGGTACTAATTCTTGGTGGGATCTTCCCCCTCGTCCTATGTGATGCTTGCGACTCTTGTTCATTCTTTTGCCCCTATTAAATGGGCAGTGATTCTTTTCCCGACTGTATGTGTATGTGCTTGTGAGTCGAGTGTGGAATGTGAGAAGAGCATAAGAGCATTCAATGATTAGATCTTGATTTATGTAGACATTGAAGAACAGAGTAACTTGAGATATCTAATGGAAAGAAGGGCTAGACGATGCTCGACCAAGCAACAGGGGAAGCACAATGAACTCAGTTACTGCTTTTCTTTACAGTAGAAGTTTTAGCTTGTCACAAGTAATGATTCTTATGCAAGTAATGAGAGGGGGAGAAAAAAAACTTTCAAATTTTATACTTTCTACCAAACTAATTTTCTTTTAAAAGAGTAGATAAGGTTATTCAATTGGATCCTAGAAGAATAATGGAGTTATAATTCTTAGTATAGTTCTTTGGTTCCCTTTGAATCCAACCCTCTTTGATCTTCTATAAAGAAAAAATCCAAGCAAAGATGGTTTTTCTTGGATGAGGAACCATTCCCCATTCCTTAACAATGAGCAAGAAGAAACACTAATTTCGAACACAATCAAATAATTGTACCAATCTCATATTAAGGAATAGTTCACATTCAAATCATTTACATAGGGATGTATTATTAAGATAATAATCTCTTGGGAAAAACTTGTTAAGCATTATCTTTGATAAACTATTAGAGTGACATTTAATTTATACGATGGCATACCTCTCTTATACAATGGTGTTATTTTTTCTTGCGAGGGTAAGAGGTGGGAGGATCTTTTCAAGAGAGGATTAAATTTCACTCAGAAGACATTATATTTGGAGAGTTTAAAAAGTTTATAATATTAGATCGTCCGTTAGAATTATCTATGCTTCTCAATTGATCTTAATGACTGATGAAAAATTTCTATAAAATTAAGTTGATTATCTCCAAAATTAGTCGAATTATACAAATTGAATATCTGAATTATGAATAAAATAAAATGAAAATAAAAATGCCCCCGGACATAATGCGATAGTAAAAAATAAGACGGACTCTCGTATAATGAAGGTGGGTTCAATTCTCACATAAGATATTTCATACGTTTATAATATTCAAATCACTCGTAATACTAGATTGTTCGTCATGATTCATCTAGGCTTCTCGCATAAGATTGACAATCATGCTTAGCAAGGTCATGGTGAATTGGATTGGGAGCTTTTAAGGGGTAAATCTATCTTCCTTCCAAACACAAGGCAAAACAATCCCGTCTAAGTTTGACTTTGTTAGGCACGATTCAAATCTTGCCAGATCAGTCTACGAGCGATGCGACTTGACTTACCCTATCGACACCTCTCTTTTAAGCCAACCTCAAACTTCGTCCTTCCTCTTCGCTAGCCCCAAACCATGTCGACGGATGCATCATCCTCGCGTTCCGTCTCCCAAAAAAAGACGCCATTTCCTTCTCCTTTTTCCTATTTTAGTTCCGAATCCACCACCGCTCCTTCCAGCCGTCGCCTTCGATGTGCACCTCACGTTCCTTCCCTTCGCAGAAATTGGCGACACTTAAAATCCCCCCGTCTCTTTCTCCCTGTCTTCCTCAATCCGAAGCTAACCCGTCTTCCAAGCAGTTATCCAGTTCGATTCCGGCGATAAAGTTCCAAACTTTAGGTTTCCAGCTTGAGAGGTGGGATTTCCATCTTCCACTCTCCTTGGCGCTGGCAAAGATTGGATCTTTGCCGGCCTTGATCGAGTTTTGAGATCAAAGTTCCCATCTTCTATGTTTTGAGCCGGAAAGTTGCCAGATTTAGGGTTCGGTGTTGGTTCCTGGAGATTGATTTGGGGGTTTATTAGCAATCCGGCAAAATTCCGTCCCGGAGGCAAACGACGAGTTCCGCCCACCTCCTCGTCTCCCCGAGCCATCGGGAAGATGGCCGGGTGCAGCCCCGCACGCTGTGGACCAAGGTCCGGGCGCTGAGCCTGCTGATGGTGCGGTTGCTCAAGAGAGGGCATAGGGATGAGGAGGGCGACGAGGCGTACGACTCTACGTTGCGGAATCAAATACGGCAGGACGTGAATTGGGACAGCCCAGCCCACGATGAAGATGCCTTCTCCCACGGCCAGTGGGACGCCGGCCCTGGTCCCCCTCGCCGGGCGGCGCAGATCGATCGATCCTTGGGCGTCGGACCCAGGTCACATCAGAATGATGGTGGCAGCGCCGCTGGTCCACCGCCATCTGGTAAGCTCACAAACTTAGATAAAACTGGATGAACAAGAATGGAAGTTAATGCATTGTCTGTTCTTTGGCCATATCTTCCCCTTCAGACATGGAACTGATGAAAGATAGATTTTCAAAGCTACTGCTAGGTGAAGATATGTCAGGTGGTGGAAAAGGAGTTTCATCAGCTCTTGCTCTGTCCAATGCCATCACCAACCTTGCTGGTAATTAGACTCACTTTGTGACGAATTTACTGCTAAAAGTCATATGCAATTTGCAATTCTATATCTTCTTTGATTCTGATTAGTGATAAGTCTAACTGATGATACAAACAGCTTTAGATATCCACATGTTTATTTGATCAGTTCTAAACCATAAAAAGGGAAATTCACCTCTGATTTTGCTTAAATTTTTGGATGTTTTGATTCAAACAGCATCTGTTTTTGGCGAGCAATCGCGATTAGAGCCAATGTCTGCTGAACGAAAAGCGCGGTGGAGGAGAGAAATGAACTGGCTTTTGTCAGTTGCTGATTACATTGTAGAATTTGTTCCTTCACGACAAACATCAAAGGATGGAGCAACCATGGAGGTCGTAGAAGAACTCTCTTTACTAGTTTTTTTAATCCCTTTTTTAGGCTGCTTCGGCGGTATTGAGTTACATTCAAGTTTCGCCTGCAGATAATGATAACTCAACAACGCAAAGATCTTCAATTGAACATCCCCGCACTGTGCAAGCTCGATGCGATGCTCATTGTAAGCAAATCATTCCCAAAAAACCTTACTTTATAGTTCTGGTTATTGCATCAAAAATATATCAACAGGAACTTTTTTCCTAGCAATTCAAGTTCTAAAGATGGATAAGCGTTTTCAATGTCTTTGAGTGAGTGATATTTCATCCAAATGTTTAGCATTGGCTATTATGAGCTTCAAACTTTGATTGTGCAGGCTTAAATAACTGTTCTCATAAAAGCTGTTAAACTATTGTTGTTCGGTTCATCGTTCTTATTTAGCGACAGCTTTAGGTTTTAGGATAAGAGAAGACTAAGCCTTTTTGATAACAGATTGCTCTCATCGGCAACTCTAAAGTTGTCTGTCCTTATTCTTGATCACTCAGGGCACCCTCGATGACTTTGAGGACCAGAATATGTTCTGGTATGTTTCGAGAGACGCCGATGAATCCGAGAAGGGAAATGCGCGGAGAAAGGATGACAAATGGTGGCTTCCTACTGTGAGAGTCCCTCCGAATGGACTCTCAGAGGACTCCAGCAGATGGTTGCAGTTCCAGAAAGATTCAGCTACACAAGTGCTGAAGGCAGCCATGGCAATCAATGCTCAGGTTCTCATGGAAATGGAGGTCCCTGAAGCTTACATCGAATCTCTTCCGAAGGTAACACTAAACCATGGTCTCGATTTCAGAACTATAATGAAAAATCTTCAAGTGGAATGTGATTTCTATGATCGATTTAAGTTACTGTTTGATCAATTTGGTTTTGAATTATAATGCTGTCTTAGAATGGAAGGTCAAGCCTAGGAGATGCGATCTACAAAAGCATCACCACAGATGATGTGTTCGACCCTGAAGAATTCCTAGAAACTCTAGACCTGTCAACCGAGCACAAGATCGTCGATCTCAAGGACCGAATCGAGGCCTCCGTTGTGATCTGGAGGAAGAAAATGCATGACAAGGAAGCGAAGTCCTCCTGGAGTTCCACCATCAGCTTGGGGAAGAGGGAGCAGTTTGAAGAGCGAGCCGAGACAATCTTGATCCTCATCAAGCAAAGATTTCCCGGGATCCCTCAATCGGCTCTCGACATAAGCAAGATCCAATACAACAATGTAAGAAACACAATTCAAAGCAGCATTCTCTTGACACAACCATAATTCAACTATTTCTTTCTAAAGGATGTTGGATTGGCGATCCTTGAGAGCTACTCGAGGATCTTGGAAAGCTTAGCTCACATGGTTATTTCGCGAATTGATGATGTTTTTTATGCGGATTCTTTCGCTAAAGGTCCAACGGCCAAGAGTTCAAACATTAGGCAATCCCTCCCCAATGTAGCACCGGCGAAGAAGCTGGATAATGGAGAAGAATTGGTAACTCTATCGGATTTCATGAGCTGGCAGAGCAAGTCGGAAGCCGCCGAGGACATGAGGAGGAGCACAGGGGACATGGTGAAGAAGCCTCCTGAGGTTAAGACCAAGAAGTTCTTATACATAGATAAGGTGAGGCACTTAGGAGGCTTGAGAAGTCCTACAGCTCGTCACTAGTTTGTCTGATTACTTTGATAGAAAATTTAAGAGAGAAGATAAAGTCACACACAACAAAAAAAATTGTATATAAATGGAGGTTTATGTGATTTTTTTCAAGGTTTTCTTTTGCTTTTCATGTAAGTAAATTGATCCACAAAATCAAAAGACATTCTTTTTTTTATTACAATTTTATGTTTGTTCATTTTGTAATGGTTATGAATAATAATTATTATAAATTTATAGTTGATATGATTTGAGTTGAATAAAATTTCAATTATCAATCATAATTGTTGTTGTAATAAATTTTAATAATTAATTAAAGAATGTCCTTTTAAAAGTTTTTTAAATTTTTATCCAAATTTGTAATCTAAATATAATAGGACAATGAAAAAAAAAAGTCTAGTAAAGAATTGAAATTAAAAGAGCATCTTTTTGTTTTCATCAAAAAGTAATCTTTTTCAAAATATCCTATGATATTTTTCATTTCGAAAATATTTTTTAATATAAAATATTTTTTAATAAATTTATTTAAAATATTATTTATAAAGTGATTTTTATATTAAAAAATATTATCAGTCAAAATTACCTAAATTTAATTGAAATCGATTTAAAATGATAAAAAAAACTTTAAAACTATTATAATAAAGTTGATAAAACTTTAAATTTATTATAACAGCAATTTTATTATTATTATAGCGGCAATTTAATTGCTAAACAGCTGTTATAATAGTTTTACATGCTTTTTATTATGTTAAAATTATTTTAATAAAGTTTAAACGGTTTGATAAGTTGATAAAAAGGGGATTTTATACAATACAAGTATTTTAAATTATGTAAATAGTTAAAGAATGTCTTTAAAAAAAATTAAAAGAGCATCATATTCAAAATAGCTACTCTAATATATAATAATTATTCAATAGCAACTATAGTATAAAAAACTGACTATTTCATTTTAATTAAAAATATTATATACAAAATAATATTATATCAAAAACTTTTTTTTGTTAACTTGTTCAAAATTAATTAATATTCATCAAAATTATTTTAAATTAATTAAATCTTAAATATTATTATATAAAATACTCTTAAATAATTTAGTCAAAATTATTTAAATTTATCAAAATTATTTTAAAACAATTATATCAATTACTTAAATAATTACTACAAAAGTATTGTATTAATTGTTGTATATTATAACAGCTACAATAGCATTGGAAGTAGAGAATAAGGTTATCTCCGTTGCAATAACTTCAAATTTATGTTTTTTATGTGCCACATTATTACCACCTAAAAGTAAAAATATCTCACTCTTCTGTCCACGATAAAAAAAATTTTCCTACAATTTTTTTTATGAGCCTTACACTCAATAATTCATATATCTTTAAAAAAAACTCAATTATTTATTAATGGATCAATCTTATATATATATAATTTATACTTTTTATTAAAAATAATAATTTATTAAAAAATATTATTAAAAATTTATAAATTTAAAAAGAAGAAGTACAACATTAAATAATGAATTATTACAAATAATTTATAAAAATTATTTTTTATTGATCGCACTCATAGTGTGTCCAAATATATTCAACCAAGTCAGCTCGAAGTTGATGATGTACTTAATTATCACGTAGCTTGCAGTTTCTCCGAATATATTCTTGAAACTCTGAAATATCTGTGCCGGAGGATCTTTTTCATCATTCGACCAATTGATTACTGCATCCTCTCATTCTCAATGATCATGTTGTGCAAAATAATTTATGTACATGTTATAAAGGGGTGACAAACCACGTCTTCCCGCTGCATCAACTTTTCTTTCAAAATATTTTGAATGATTTCACAAGACATTGATTATGCTAAGGAATAACCCTCTTCGCATTTGAAATCATCGTCAGAATACTTCATTGGGATATATTGACTGATCAGAAAAATAATCATTTAAGAGACGATCATGTCCGACTTCACGGTCTCAATTTAAATACTTTCTATGAGTTCTACCGGAAGAACTTTGAGCTGCTAGAAGTTTCATTTCCTCATGCTCAAGTGTTATTTGATCCAAGTCATCATCTGAATCCGCTAAAAAATTTCTCCATTGATCACGGAGAATAGAATGCCTAGAGTTATGGGATTGTGAGACATTTAAAATAAATGAATACTATCATTGTAATTTGAGAAAATAGTGTTAATAGAATGGATGATTCTAGCTTCTATACATGAATATATGAAAGTATTTGTAGAATAATTTTATAACGACTAGTTTGTAATGATTATTTTTATAATGATTAATTTGTAATGACTATTTTTAAACCAGCTAATTTTATAACGATTACTTTTATAACGGCTAGTTTGTAATGATTATTTTTAAATCGGCTAATTTTATAATGACTAATTTGTAACTAAGTGTAAATAAAAGTTTAGTTAAACTGAATTAATCGACCGATCCGATGAAATTTTAGTTATTTCAAAATTTTATTTTTTTTAAAAAAAAATATTGATTATTTCAATTCAATTTTAAAACTCATCAACTGAAGTTGCACAACAAGTGTGGTGTCATGCTTGTTTTCAAAAAGCAACACTACACAAACAAAAAAAAATCACCTAATTTATATAAGCTCAAGACAAGATATGTTCAAATTTACCAAACACTTTAGTTGAGGATCAATTTCCTCAAACTCACCTAACATTCACTTCTTTTTTATTTTTAATGCTCACATGATGTGTCGAAAGTTTAAATCAAATATTTACATCAAATAATGATACTCTAATCAACAACAGTTGCACATCCAAAGTTGATGCTCATTTAAAGAAACTCATTTTAATACAAATAATATTAATATAGATAGAAATGAATTATATAAAAAATATAAAAAATAATTTTTTTTTATAAAGATCATCTTAAAAACATCCACTACATACCACATCTTTTTTTAATATTTTCACAAAATTTAAGATATAACTTAAGTTGATCTTCTGTCATCTCATTAGTATCCTTCATGACGATTTCATATTCTTTCATTGTCATCTCATGTTTTTGCATCTCAATTCGCTCTCTTTATAATTCTTTTATTTTTTGTCACATATTATCGAATTTCATGTCATCAATATCTTTAGTTTTGGATTTGCCCTTCCTTTTCACTGTCTTTTGCCCTATTGAACGAGTATGAACTTAACAATCATCCACATTGATAGGAGCATCCGGATTGGATCGGGATGTGTGCCCCCTTGATTTTGAGGTCTTGAATTATTTGTTAGCATGATGACCAACTTTCTATAGAGCATATTTCTCACCATCTCTGAGAATTTGCCAAATATGTTCATAGTCGAAGAACTTGTTTCAATGATTTTCTTGTCACATTTTATATGCTCTTATGAGCACATCCTCATTGCTTTACCCGCTTTCACGATATGTATAAAAGTCATTATATAAGGTTGTAATTCATTCACCATCGGATGGAGCATATAGAAATGTGATTTTAACTTCATCCAAAGTCGCTCCACAAATCCATCAGGTCGATACTTGTTATAGCAATCCACGATTTATTTTCAGAATTTTTTTTTGATCATTACTGATGATTGAATCAGTGCTAATATTGATCAATGTCTTTACAAGGTGTATCTCTTCGTCCAACAACTTTGCTTGTTTGGTGTCAAGTACATCCAAATTCGCTTCATTGCCCAGCTTTAGAACCTCAGATGGTGTTATTGATTCTTTGTCGGTCTCAGATACGTCTATGTTAGCCCTCCTTGATTCGTCCGAGAGTATGAATAATTACTGTGGAGAAGAAATTTCATAAGAAGAGGATGACATTACGAATTGGCTTAATATTCTAGAGGGTACATATAAAATAGAGGTTGAAAGACATTACTCGGAGTAGTCGAAAATTCTTGAGAACTTTAAAAATTTTGAAATAGTGCATGAAAGTGAAAAATTGAGAATATTAACATCAGGGTGATTACGTAAACTTTGCAAAGTTATATTTTCAGAATTGAAAATATTAAAAGATGAAATGGATTAGAAAAAATAAAGATAATAATAAAAATGAAATGACTTAATTAGATATAAGATGAATGAGAAAATTTTAAAATATGTATATATATATAAGACATGCAAAATTAGCCGTTTGCAATGGCTAGTTATTTAAAAAAAAAAAAACTTTGAAAACACTGCAAACGGTTAATCCATGTAAAAAAAAAAAATCTTTTATCAATGAGTCCATTATCGGTCAAAAACCTAGATTTTTGAAATATCCAACTCAACCAAAGATTTCAAAAACAAAAAACCTTGCTACAAGTTTTTACACAATTTTCAAAAAGGAAAATTTTTGATAAAAAAAAGCGTCCATTGGAAATGTCCTAATGTCGTAGGCGGTAATAACCTTGAAATAAGGAATATTTTAAATATAAAATATTTGATAGAGTTTTAAAAAAAGAGAGATTTTTTTAATGAATCATATAATTTGAGAAGTTAATTTTAATTTTTTAACCACAAAATATACCAAGAATATTTTATTTTTAAAAAAAAAAATTCTGAACGTCCTTTTAATTTTTACCTTTAGAAATCACAAAATCCAACCAGGTCCAACATCAGTCGCCTATCAAATCTGCTCACGTCAACTCTCGTAGTAGTCTGATTGATGGAGTAGATCACCTCAGTTTCTCTCTCTTCTTCCTCCTCCACTCCACTACACAAGGAGACCCTTGCACAGTAAACAGATTCAACAGCAACCTCGTAGTTCGCGTGTCGACGCAAAACACGGGCGCCCTCCTCTCTCTCTCTTCCTCTGCTTTCGCCACCACCGTCGACTCCGCCGGCCCTGCCATCCACTGGATTGGCCGCGT
>JBBUKS010000042.1:5914221-5947722 GCA_038050645.1 Hedychium gardnerianum
AAGGAAGTAGGGGCTCCCGTGTCCGAATCAAGAGGACCAAACACCAAACAGAGAAGTCCTAGTTGCGGCTAGGCAAGAAAGTCCTAGTGATTGGGTGGACCGAGGGACATGAAGTTCTGGTGGGTCGAGGATTGGACGAGGGGGGACCTGTGGTCCTTCATTTGAGAGGGAGATTGTTGGGGTTGTAAGGTTATAAACAAAATCTCACATTGAAAATACATGTGAAATATCATGGGCTTATAAGGGAAAGACATTTCCATTGACATGAAGTCTTTTGGGTGGAGCCCAAAAATAAATCCATGAGGGCTTAGGCCTAAAGTGGACAATATCATAATATTGTGGAGATATCTAAATTCCTTCGGTCCTAACACTTTGGCCATGAGTTGATCCGCTGGATCAGGAAGTCCATCAATGGGCTATAGTCTAAGATTTTTAATTTTTCTAATGCTAGTGTGATCCCCAAGTATCTAAAGGGCATACTCCCTTCCTAGAAACCTATGGTGGATAAGAGGCTTTGTTTGGTCAATACATATATATCCCAACTATGTAGATATTGGACTTGTTCAGATTTGCTGTTAGGTCAACCATCCTTGCAAACTAATGCAAACAGTTGACTAATATTGAGACTAAGGGTACCTCTCCTCGAGCTAGTAGTAATAGGTCATCTGCATACGCTAAGTGTGTTATCCTCAGATGCTCATACTTAGGATGGAAATGAAAATCAGACTGAATGGTACATCGAGCTAGGGATTGGGAGAGGTACTCCATGTAGATGCCAAATAGGTATGGGGATAAGGGATCCCCTTGTATGATTCCTTGACCTCCTTGAAAATATCTATGCATGCTACCATTGATACTTATAGAAAAGGTGGTGGTAGTGACACATTCTTGAATCCATGACACAAAAGTAGTAGGGAATTGTAGGGCAATTAGCACATCCTAGAGGAAGCCCCAATGTACTGAGTCAAAAGTTTTTTGTAGGTCTACCTTCATTGATGCACCTCGAAGATATTCTTTTCCTAGTGTAGTTTCGCATCAATTCAAGTTAAGTGTATATTATCTATAATTGTGTGCCCCTTTACAAAAGCAGTCTGAGCCAAGTGGAGGAGTTGTTCTGTGATAATCCTCACCACTTCCTAAAGGATAGAGATGAAAGTTTAGGAGAATAATATAAATTAACGAGAGCTCGATGGAGTTGAGGTGTTCCAAACTTGTTCAAGCTCTTAAATTTAATTTGAGCACTTGATCTTGATGAAGCACAACAAATGGGAGACTATAGTAAGCGTTTAAAATATGTACTAGAACTTATATATCCTTGGCTCCAATATTCACTTATAAGTTTTGAAAGAGACTCCGCTAGTTAGACAACCAACATGGTATAACAAATATGAATATTAGACTCGATGATAATATTTCTAGTCAATTGAAATCATCTTTTAGCGAACTATTTATCCATCCAATCGACTAGAAATCCTTAAAATTGATTACTTTTCAAATAGAAATATTTATTTTTTCCAAACCCTAAGTCCGGTCATTTGCAAACCTTTTCCAATTAACAAGCCAGCTCTAGCAAATTAATCAGAATCGTTTTGCACTATTGGGGAAGTACCTCTTATTCAACTTTTGGCTTGTCATAAACCAAATCTTGGAAACACCCCACATCATAAGGTTTCAATAATCAAACCCAAGGTAATCTAACGTTTACTAAGAACTCACCATATCATTATAATCTACACTTAAAATAAATCCAAAATTACCAAACACTAGAACCCACCATAGGGTTCACTCTTCATCCTTCTCCAAGCTCAATGGTCATTCATGAGTCCTCATTGTTCTTGCAATCATGCTCATACGTGTTGTAGTGTAGTTTTGATGAATTGGCAATGTTTAAGTCAAGGAAAAACGTTGGAGTATAATGTTGACTGTCAAGTGTGCAGGAATTATCAACTTGATTAAAGAGAATGTGCTAACAGATCAAGTGATTGGTTATAAGACAGTGAAGTCCAAGAAGATTGAAGGTCAGATTATTGGTAAAAAGAAAATCCTCGCAGGTTAGGTGACCGGATGTAAAACGATAAAGTCCAAGGAGGTTGAAGGCTGGATTCTTGGCAAAAATAGAAGTCCGAGCAGATCAGAAGATTGGATGTAGAGCAATAAAGACTTAGAGACATAGAGGCTTTAGGTATGAAAGTCCATAGAATAGAGTTCTCTAGCACAAGATAAATGAGAGTCGAGGATAAATGGAGTCTATGTGAACTCAACATTAGAATGGTCTAGAATAGTGCAACAGTCGGCAATCGACTAATGTGGGTGTATCAATCGACTAATGCACCATAGAACAAAAGGGGGTTTCTGTTCTGGTGTTTAGGGTTTGCAAAATCCAAATTTATGCAGAAGGGTTGACAATAGTCGAGTGCTATTGTGTAACAATCAATTGATGTACTAAAACCTTGAAGCAGTTTGAGGGTTTTGCACAGTAACCCAAATAGTTGAGTTGTTTAGTTGATTGATCAAATAGCGCAGGAAATAGAATGTTTCTCAATCAATTTCCCAACTCGACTGATCAAAGTTGAGCAGGTATCAATTGATTGATGTCGATCAGGAAGCGAATAGAAAGTTTTTTGAATCGACTGCTCAACTCGACTGTTTGTTATCAGTCAATTATTCATGGACATCAATTGATTTTTCTACTATTGAAGTGAACAAAATGTGTGTAGTTCAATTGTTACACTTGATTGATTATAATTAGTCAATTGATAAACAATAACATTCGATTATTATTTGAATTATCGACAAAATCAAATAAGGTTCAGAATGTGCAGAAATCATTTCAATGGATCAATTATTTGTCGAAGACAAACAGTCGATTGATTCACAATCAATCAATTAATGTCTGAAGAAAGTTCAGAAAAGTTGTTCAAGGTGAGAATTCATATAAGAAAGTGATGCAAGAGTATCCGAGCTTTGAGAGTCTATAACTTTTGACTCATTGTGGCAAAAGGCGAAACGCTCGCCCCCAGCGCCCCCGCTATAACTTTTGACTCATGTTGAGTAACGAGATGCATAATATATCAAATCAAAACTTGTTCTAAGATCTCTAATTGGTTACCAGGTGTAAACCATAATGACCCTATCTTAGGCTCAAAAAATATTATTTAATGCCTTTTCGGAGCTCCGAAATATTTTTGCCATGGTTTTAGGGTTATTTTCGTCTTTTGCATCGTTAGAGTTTTGAGACTATTTAAACCTTTGTTTAATTGATGTTAGGGGATGACCTTTTATTTTGAATCAATTTTATTCAGTTAAACCTAAAGACAACGTCTCTTCGTTTGGCGATTTCTTATTTCTTCTCTGAAATCCCTCTGAGAAAACTAGCCTCCAGAATAATTGCTATTCTACCCAATGTCAGTTGGTATCAAAGCGCATCATATCCAATGGAAGGTCGTTATAGTCGTGATCACAAAAGGCATGTTCTGATTGAGGTGTTATATTTGAGAGATGTTCCAATACAATCGCCTTAATTATTGCCTTGTTTATTTGATAAATAAAATTTACTATTTGGGTGTACATTCTATATATATATATGATTTTATTTTAAACTTAATTAATAAAGTCCACAATACAAAGCATAAGCATGAGAGAAATTATAATTGGATTAAAATTAGTAGGTATTTCATCATGTGTAATTATGTACGTATTGAACGCTTCTCTAGTCAATGAATTGATGAGACTGGACATCGTCGATTCTGTGAGACTAGCACATGTTATGCTCCTTGGTTTATCCAAGCAGCATATCCTTGCTAGCTAGAAACATGGGAATGTTGAGAGTTAACATGTGGATGTTAGTTAAGGGTAACTAGTTCATTGGATGTGACATGTTATGAGACTTCATTTGGTTCTTCAGATGTCAATGAATATCTCATTGCAGCTTGAGTGAAAATTTCCTTAGACTTAAGGTATTCATGTAACCTTGGTTATGGAGACTTATACTTTGACATCTTTGCTATATATCTCCTTAGAGATGTAGTTGTTGGTGCTGGAATTACCAGTTAATCAAACCTGTGTTTTGATAATTGGAAAAGGTTCAAAGTTAAGGTTTGTTATGTTCTAATGATCTTGACTAAGTGTGCAAGAAGCTCAACCAAGCATCAAGAGAAGTCCTAGTTGAGATTAGACAAGGAAGCCCTAGTTGCATTTAGGCAAGGAAGTCCTGGTCTATGAGACTGGGTAGGAAGACTTAGTAGATCAAGGGTATTAGGCAGGAAGTCCTGGGGCTTGAGGACACCAGGCGGGAAGCCTTGGGGGTCGAGGACACTAGATAGAAGTCTAGAAGAGTTGAGAGCCAAAGGTCTAGCGGAAAGTCTCGAGGGTCAAGATCGGATGCTAAGCAAAAGTCCAAACAGGTCTGGAAGACCGGATGTTTGGCAACAGGTAAACTCTCCTGAGAGAAGTGGGTTAGGATATCTTCCCCTAGAGGGAACAATAGGCGTCGGTCAAACCTAAGATTTCACTGAAAATCTAAAAGTTAAGACCAAACAGTCCAAAGACTGCCAAACTACCTTTTATTTGAATATTATTATGTTTTGTGCTAACTCTATGATGTAGGAGTGAATAGTCTGGAATAAATTGATCCAGATTCTTGGAACAGATCCAAGCACCCTAAGCATCTCTAGGCTCTCTAGGCACTTGGAAGGGATCCAAGCACCCTAAGCATCTCTAGGCACTTGGAAGGGATCCAAGCACCCTAAGCATCTCTAGGCGCCTAATACCATCCCAACAGTTGGATAAGGTGGCAGCCTCTAATTGGCCGGAACATGTCAGCATTTAGGTGACTGGAAGTGTTCAGGCACCTAGACCAAGATAAGTTTTAACGAATAGAGCTTCGTTGAGGTCTCGCCGCGTCAGCCTTGATTAAGGCTCCTTAATGGGATATAGGAGCCTGGAAAGGCCTATAAAAGAAAGGTTTGACCAACACCTCAAAATAATCATTCCCTATGACTTCCATGCTTACATGCTACTTCAAAAACTTCTCTATGACACCGAAATGCTACTCTAACAATGAACGCTCAAGCTTCTACACATTTATGTTGTTGGTATCATTTTCATTTACTTGTACTTATTGTAAACCTTTGTTCTTTTAGTGGATTGCCCAATGAAAGCGGTCAAAGATCGCAAGCCTTGGACTAGCAGTCGCCAAGTTGTGAACTAAGTAAAAAAATAGTGTTAGCATTGTTTTTCTTTAATTCTGTTTTTGCTACCAATTTCTTCAAAAAAGTGAAAAAGAAACACATGTTATTCACCCCCCCCTCTAGCGCTTCTCCGATCCTACAATTGGTATCAAAGCAGGGTCGCTTTGAATTTGTGCAACCATCATTCGAGCAAAAAAAATTCTTACATTTTTTTTGATTTTTTGTTCTTAGTTCGAATTGGTGCAATCACCTCTTCGAAAAATTCTTTCTATTTTTCATAATTGCTCGAAATTAGTGCAACACTACTCGAGCCTTTTTATTTTTTTTCTACTCTTCCCGCACTACTAAATCCAAGATCAAGTCTTGGAACATTCTAGTTTTTTTTTTGTGCAAGAGTTTTTCAAATGACTCATCAAGAAAGCTATAGTACTACCCGACCCCCTCTTTTCTCTAGCAAGGATTTTGACTACTGGAAAGGCTGAATGGAGTACCACTTGAAGACCCAAGTGAAAATGTGGATAGTGATCTAAATCGGATTCAGTATCCCCATCGAAGATGGAGAACCCCTCGCCTGCGATAAATGAGATGCACCAACAAACAAGAAAATTGAGGCTAACGCTAAGGCAACTCAAACCCTCCAGTGTAGTCTAACCAAAGAGGAGCTGAACTAGGTCAGACCATTCAAAAGCGCCAAGGAACTATGGGAGAAGCTGATTGAGCTACACGAAGGGACCTTCGACATAAAGGTAAGTAAGCCTGATTTGTATTTAAATAAATTGTATAATATTCAAATGCAGGATGGAGAATCATCAAGTCAACTTCACGCCAGAATCCAAGACATCCTCAATGGATTACACGCAATCAGACAACAAGTCAAAAATCGCGACATAATGAAGTACACTTTGAAAGCATTTCTAAGAAACACTTTGTGGGCATCTATGGTAGATGCTTACAAAGTTTCAAGGGATCTTTCAAAGATTTAATTAGATGAACTTTTTTCAGAATTTGAATTACATGAACAAACTAATGCTACTCTGACTGAGAAAGATATCACTTTGATTGTAGGGAAAATCAAGACAAACGAGCCAAAGCACAAGTCCCAATTCGAGCCAGAGTCCGAAGATGAATCGGATTCGGAAGACGACGAGGAGATCACCACCGAACTAGTCAATCTAGTTAGGAAACTATACAAAAAAAAGAGAAAGGAATCACCAAATGAAACATCAAGAAGGTGATCCAAACCAAAGAGAAGAAGTTTGAATCCAATAAAATCACAAAACCCAAGGCCAAAGTGACTTGCTACGGATGCAACAAAAAATGGCACTTCAAGGCGGAGTGTCCAAATATAAAAGGATCCAACAAGCAATGAAGAAAGAAGGCGTTGAAGGCTACTTGTGACGAATCATCCTCAGAAGAATCGGACGAAGAAGAACAAGCTCAAGCAAGCTTTCTTGCACTATCGGCACAAGAATGAGTGACCGAGACCAAGTCTGAGGCTGAATTTGAGACCGAGTCTGAAGATGAGTCCAAGTCAAGCCACAGATCCATATCCATTTCAGACGAATCCAAAAATGAGGTAGACTCTCCCTTAGTAAATAAACTTTATTCAATGCTTTACGATATAACTCGAGAACTAGTCAAATTGAATGTCTAGGTTAAGTCACTCCAAAAGGAGGTAACAACCCTTAAGGAGAAGACTAACTAAGTTCTTTGACTCAATCAATTCAAAGTAAAACTTCAACTAAGTCCAACAACTTGAAGAGGAAAATTCCACCTTAAAAGTTCAAGTCAAAGAACTTAGAGAATCATTGGAATGGTTCACCTCGGGTTCCAAGTGTCTTGATGTGATACTTGTAAAACAAAGGGTTGTATATAATCGATTAGGACTCGAATACAAAGCTAAGACCCGATTTAAATCATACTTGTCAATTGTAAATCAAAATGCTAGAAACCAAGTCCAAGCATTGGTCCCTAAAACAAGCTTGAGTAATCAAGTTAGACCAAACCAATATTGGATATCCAAGGGTCAAATTCATTACCTAGATAGACCTTATCGACGTTATGGCCCAAGGGGAGCCAATAGAAAAATATATTTTTTCTTGAGAAGCATGTTTGATTTATTTATTGCTTTTCTTTGCATGTTTCGTTTGCTTTTCTTGCTCAGTTTAGAATGGTTAAAGGTTTGATTAATTTTAACAACCTAGGATCGGAAAGAATTGGGATGATAGTAGGCTAAGGAAGCTTTGTTAAAAGCATGTTTAAGCTGAATCATGCGCATTCTACCTGGTGCAATCGACTTAGTGGATCTAGCTGAATCTATCCTAGTCAGACATGAGCTAGTTAGATCAAAACTTAGCACTAAGTTCTGTGGGTTAATTATTTTGGTGAAGCTTTATCTTAGGCACATGGTCACTTTAATGATATCCGTTGTGATTCACCACATCCTGGAAGCTTATGTTAAAAATACCAGCTTATAGTACCCAAAGTTAAATTTGAATCTAACACAAATCAACTAACCTTCTTCAAAATTCAAACAAATCATTTACCATCTCACAACAACTATAAGGTTCCCTGGATTGAAAATCTAGAAATAGGTAAGATGACGTTCAATAAAATCAGTTTGATTAATCATTTAATTAATTTAATTAATTTCAATTAAAACATAATTAATCAAACTCATTTAATAAATCTAATTAGTTTAATTAATTTCAATTAAAACATAATTAATCAAACTCAGTTAATTAATCTAATCATTTTAATTAAAACCTAATTAATCAAACTCATTTAATTAATCCAACTTAATCAATTAATTCAATTAAAACTTAACAATCGAACCTTAGATCTAATGTTAATTGAACTAATTAATTAAATTAATTAATTCAAAATTTTGTTTTAAAAGTTAAACGCTTAATTAATAAAATAACTTAAATTAATCAAAATCAAATTAAACGTTCATCAAACCTAATCCAAGCGCTTGGATCTAGTCTAGCCGCCCCACGTCGCATAAATACAGGCGCCTAGACCTAATCTAGGCACTTGGATCTAATCTATGCGCCTCGAGACACTTAATAAAGCGCCCACGATTTTCACCTAGGTGCTAGTGGTTTTCCCAATTAAGGTGCCTGAAACGACTTTGGGCGCCCCAATACTTGCCATCCATCTAGGCGCTTGGATCATATCCACGTGCCTGGAAACCCTTATAAGAGGTAACCAAGACCTCAGTTACATGCGCCCCAATTCATGACTTCTAAGCAATTTCTCCTTGTTTTCAACCGCGGTCCAATTCCGATCAACCTAGGTCGTCATTTTCTCTATAAGTCCCTGAAAAATGCCTAGGTAAAACCCAGAACTCCTTTTTTTTTAATGTGTTTTTAACTATTTTAGAGATAAAATACTTGGTTATTATTGATAGGATTAAAAGGAAAAATATAGAGGCTGGTTAATCTAATACTCCTAGCACTGTAGTAGATTCCCCAAAAATGAACTTAGGGTTAGGTTCTTATCCTTATCATTTAAATCATTACCACCTAAGTTTCTATATAGGACATTTTTCATGTGATCATCCATACCCACTATAGAGGTAATTAATTACTACAGTTTAGGTAATCTCGTTTATTGTACTAGTTCGATAAACACAGGGTTATGTGCTGAGTTATACAAATAACTTAGTTAAGGTTGATGACCTTATCTACAACACTAGAGTTGTAGGTAGAGATCTTACACTCTCTCCTACTATCATTAGGGATCACCTAGGACTTAGATTATCCTCATGTCTATTTCTATGTTATCCTCCTAGGGACTTGTCATTTGGTAATCTCTACTCTCATATTATATTAGAGAGGATTCATTTATATTTCTTTGGAGAGGAAAGGATTCCTACAGTGACTCAGTTTCACTCAGTTAGACTCAGGGTACAAGACTATGTTCTGTATAGAGTGTTGGTGACTTGCATTTTTCCACTGACCACTAGGGATGTCACTGTGATGCAACCCTTTCATTAATTTTTACTTTATGCATTCTGTTATAAGTTAGACATAGATCTTAGTCTGCACATATTTCATGTCATCATCTACTCAACTAGCATGAGTACTAGAAGGAGGGTTCATATGCCCTACTGTCACATTTTTACATCTCTCCTAGCATCCCTAAGGATAGATGTCACTACAGGTGACATCAGACCCTTGAGTGAGTTTGACATCATAGGCCTTAGGAACTTTTCATTAGCAAGCATTTATATAGATGATGAAGGTATCATGTCCTAGAGGAAGGAAGACCAACCTAAACCTGAGCTAGTACCAGTAGAGGACGAGGAGTTTCATGATATAGACCTTGGAAACTTTTAGCTTACTCCACCTCCAGCTGCTCCCACTTTAGAAAACGAGTCATTAGACTTGAGGAGTCCATCACTGGTCTTCGATAAGAGATACATAGTCTTAGGGAGGAGGAGTAGACCTAACACCTCGAGCTGATTGATATACTTAGATCCTGGAGCATAGGTCCTCCTCCACCACCTTCTCAGTAGCCTATCAGCTCTTAACACGTGGATTGACATAGTTTAATACTAAGTTGTACTTGACTTAACCTTGACATTTGACTTCCATTGTCCTTGACTTTTGACTAATAGTAACTTGGACAACTAGAGATGTGCTCAGTGGAATAGGACCTATATGAACTAATTTTTTTTTCTTCAAAATCTAAGTTGTTTTCAAAACTCATGTTTTTTCAAACTCTAGGTTTTTTTAACACTTATTTTTTACTATTATCCAAAGTAAAAAAACTTCCATTTGTTTTAGAACTTTACAAAAACTGGACTTAGCCTAGGTCTTCCCTTAGAAAGCATGAACATATAGAGTTAGGCAGTCGGCATCTCAAAAGCACATTAGGGTTACCTTACTTGTGTATTGACACACTTAGAATGATGTGAGATGCTTAGGGTTAAGCCTGGATTTAAGATGCTTATATCAATGTATCATCATAAATCTAGACTAAAAATATCAATTTACATTAATCAAGTTAAGTAATCCTTCATAGTAAAATACTAACTGGCAACATACACTTAACCTAACTGACTTAGTAAAAACTACTATCTTCTGGTAATTAACTAATAACAAAAAGCCAAACATTATTAATAAGGACAAAGTCCTATATGTTGTTACTTTAAATATTATATTAAAATAATATATGTTTGGACTAAAAGGACACAATTAACTTTTCTTAAATGTCTCTTAAATATGATTGTTCAAATTTAAGTTTGCTTCTTAAAAATGTTTTGAAATTTTGGAAAAGTTTTTCAAAAAGTTCCTATTTTTTTTTACTTTGAGAAGTTTTCAAAATGCATGTTAGATTTTTTTTTTCAAAATTTGCATATGTTAAAGTGCTTTGAAAAGGAAGTTTTCTTCAAAATACCAGTTTTTCCTAAACAACATCTTTTTTATATATGTCAAAGGGAGAGAAATAGGTTAAAAATTAAACTATTTGAAAGATAGGTTAAAACGAATATGTAAACTTTCAAACTATATGGATTTTTCAAAATATGTATGCTTTCAAAATCTTTAGGAGGAGAGTTTTAAATTAAGGGGAGCATATTTTAAAACTCTTTACTTTGAAAATTAATTTGAAAAATATTATTAACACTTGAAAAAGTTTTATTTCCTATGTTAAGGTTGTTTCAAAATACTAATATTTACTTTACTTTAAACTAGGTTGTCAGAAATCAAAAAGGAAAAAATTATTGATGTTGAAATCACTAGCTAATTGAACCTATGTTTTGATAATTAGAAAATGTTCAAAGTTAAGGTTTGTTGTGTTTTAATGAGCTTGACTAAGTGTGCAAGAAGCTCAACTAGGAAGCAAGGAAAGTCCTAGTTGAGGCTAGGCAAGGAAGCCTTAATTATGGCTAGGCAAGGAAGTCCTGGCTCGTGGGACTAGGCAGGAAGATTTGGTAGATCAAAGACATTGGGCAGGAAGTTTTGGGGGTTGAGGACACCAGGAGGGAAGCCATGAGGGTCGAGGATACCAAGCAGAAGTCTAGACGGATCGAGGGCTAGAGGTCTAGCGTGAAGTTCTAAGGGTCAAGATCGAATGCTGAACAAAAGTTCAAACAGATCGGGAGGACAAAATATTTGGTAACAAATAAACTCTCCTAAGAGGAGTGGGTCAGGATGCGTTCCTCGAGAGAGAATAGTAGACATTAGTCTGACCTAGGGTTTCACTAGAAATCCAAAAGTCAAAATCATACGGTCTAAAGACTGTCAAACTATCTTTTATTTGAATATTATTATGTTTTGTGCTAACTCTGTAATGCATGAAGTGAAAAGTCTAGAATAAATTGATCCAGGTGTCTGGAAGGGATATAGGTGTCCTAAGCATCTTCAGGCGCCTGGAAGATATCCAAGCACCCTAAGACCAGCCTGACGGTCAGATGAGCTGGTAGCCTCTGATTGGTCGGAGCACGTCAGCATCCAGGCGCCTAGAAGGGATTCAGGCTCCTAGACCATAATAAGTTTTAATGGATAGAGCTTCGTCGACGCCTCGCCACGTTAGCCTTGATTGAGGCGTCTAAAAAGGCCTATAAAAGAAGGGTTCGACCAGCACCTTAGAATAACCATTCCCTTGACTTCCGTGCTTGTGTGTTACTCCAAAAAATATTCTATGACACCGAAACGCTACTCTGACAACGAACGCTCAATATTCTACACATTTACGTTGTTGGTATCATTTTCATTTACTTGTACAACATTCAGATTCTTTTTGTAAACCTTCATGCTTTTAGTGGATTGTCTAACGAAAGTAGTCAAAGATCGCGGACCTTGTACTAGCAGTCATCGAGATGTGAACCAAGTAAAAAAGAAAGGTGTTAACATTATTTTTCGTTAATTCTGTTTCCGTTGCAAGTTTCTTCAAAAAAATAAAAAAAATGACACGCGCTATTCACCCCCCATAGCACTTCTCTGATCCTATAATAGTTACAAGATGATTGGGTATAAGTCAATATGCTCAAAGGTGTTTGAATAGCCCATAGAGGATTCACCACGTTGTTTATAAGGAGACGTATACCATATGACCTCTTGTCAGGATTATTACTCATAAGCCTTTGGCTAAAGCAAAACATGTCAAGATGATGATCTTCTTGGACATGTGGTTGAGTAATTTGAATCCACAAGATAAGAAACTACCATTTGAGCTAGGTGTGGCATAGTCAGCCTAGTGGAGACTGACACATAGACCATATCCTGAACCAAGTGGGTATAAGATAAGTGAAAGGAACAGACGCACTGATGACTTTAGCTGTTGAAGGGTTCATAATTTATTCTGAAGTCAACTGTGATTTTCTGGTCAACTGGGGGTTATGCTGTAATACTAAGTATCACTTATGATCTATTCATAATTAATAATTAATTATGAATGACCAATATAACTGGAAACCTATTGGGTCATATCCACTACGAGTATATCCAAAAGACGTAAAATAAGTTTGAGAATAATATTTTCAAATAGAGAGAGATTAAGTCTAGTGGGACCAAATGAAGGGCAAATATGGAAAGTATTTGTCAGGTCGGAAACATTGATGGGTCACACCTCTTGTAGATGGGTTGGATCCACTAATGCGACATTGGTTTGATTTTGAACCAAATTGGTTTGGTTTTTCAACCAAGCATATTGCAAGCAGATCGAGTTGGTTTAATGGGTACGAGTTTGAACTTGATTATCAAACCCGAATGGATATGTATAAAAACTTATTCATGGGAGAAAAATAACTTAATTCAATTCAAGTGTAATTTTTGTTTTAGGTTTTGGTTTTTATCCTCTCCCTTTTCTTATGCCGCCGAAACCAAAGAGTTGCTGCCCACCTTTTGCGCCGCCATCAATTTCCGTCGCCAGCAACCCTTCCTACCGTCGTACAGCCAACCCCGACCAACCGTGTGCTGGCAAACCCCCTTGTCAGCACCCACTTTGGTGTGTCGTTGCCCATTGGTGTCGCTGGCTCCTTCTTGCTGTCGACCACCATCTTGTGATGTAAGACCCTCTCTTGGATCATGTCATCTCCTTCCTTTGGCTAGTACCAAAATGGAGACATGACTTGTGGCTTTGTATAGTCATCTTGAAGGTATCTCAGCGTGGATACTAATAAAGGTAAGTCTTGTAAGATTTGCTAGTTGATGTCTTTTCCCCTAAATATCATTAAGATATATGTTTTAAACAACCTCTAAATCTACGTTTATGATTTGCATATGTATGGTCTTGTCATTTTGGGATGCACATAAATTTTTTATGCAATTGTTTCACTTCCGCTACGTGCATTTTATTAAAAATATATGTTTTGTATGCCCGAAATCCCCAACATGTGGTATCAAAACCTCTTGTGTTTTTGACATAGATCGTAGACTAGCATCATATTACGTCAACTTGTATTATAATGAAACTGAAATCCTAGGATTACCTTCCCAAATCATTTCCTCTCTTAGCAACCATCCACTCTCTCTCTCTCTTGAGCTCTAGTTCACAAGCTTTCATAGTGACTTTGATTGTTTAGATAACTTATTTTATGGACTCACTAGTGCTTAGTCAACCGTTCCTAAGGATCGATATTTTATTACTTAATGACTTAGTCATGCACTTGTGATCATGACAATAAATTTTTGGCACCGTTGTCGGAGATTATTTTCAATTAACATTAGTGATAAGCAATTTAGTTACTCTAGACATTTTTCTTTTCGTTAATAAATTTTGATATTTTATTATTTTTTGAATAAATTTGTAATTTATTTTGCTTTTTTCAATTCTACATTTACTTTTGAGCAAATAATACTGTTTTGTAACTTGACTTGAAAGAGATTTGGATTTGTTCTTTTTGTATGCGAAGGACTAATATTGTAGAAGATCTTTTATCTGTTAATTTTGAGATTGATAAAACATTCAGAAGAAGAAAAAATCTACAAAGACAGTTAGAAGAAGAGCAAATTTAGTCCACCATGACAAACCACTGAAAGATTATGTATCATCTTATGTAAGGGGCCTAAGGTCTAGCATCACTAGACCTTCTATCGAGGTCAATAATTTTGAGATTAAACCCGTTATAATATCTATGGTTTAATAAAATCAATATGGAGGAGGACCTACTGAAGACCCAAATTAATATTTGAATTTTTTTTATAAAATCTATGGAACCATGAAAATTAATAGAGTTTCAGCAGAAATTATTAGATTGATGTTATTTAGTTTTTCATTGAGGGAATGAGCAAAAGCGTGGCTCAACTCTTTGTCGGCCAATAGTATTACAACATGGGAGAAATGTAAACAAATTTTCTTAGAGAAGTTCTATCCTATAAGCAAGACTGCACACATAAGGAATCTCATTGCAAGCTTCATGCAAAAAGATGGAGAATCTCTTTATGAAACTTAGGATAGATTTAAAGGTCTTCTTCGACAATGCCCACACCATGGATTGGAGAAATGGCTAGTCATTCACACCATGGAATCAATTATCAAACAAAGGTGTCCTTGGATTCCGCAGCTGGCGGAGCTCTAATGAACAAGAGCCTTGATGAAGTTGAAGAAATAATTGAAAGTGTGACATTAAACCATTATCAATGGGCATCAGAGAGAAGCAACCCAATCAAAATTCCTGAAAGACATGATTTGAATACATTAGACTTAATTTCTGCAAAGATAGATGCTTTAACAAAAAGATTTCACTCAATGAATATTAATCTAATTAATACGGTAATTTCTGTACAATTGGCTCAAATTAAACATGTTGATGCTATTGACAACTTCAACTCAAGACCCAACAATCCATATTCCAAGACTTATAATCCCGAATGGAGGAATCACTCAAACTTCTCTTACCGCAATAACCAAGAACAAATGGGGTAATCATCCAGCTTTCAACAAAACTCACAATCCTCAAGACTAGAGAAAATTCTTGAGAAGATTCAAGCTACTCAATTGGAGATGAAAAATAATATCAAGCAACTTAGAGGAAGAATGGACAATGTGGAGAAGCACCTCGAAATTCTTGATAATCAAGTTGCACAAGTAGCTAGCTCATCCTCAATACCTCAAGGGTTATTTCCAGGAAAGCCTGAACAAAATTCTATTGAAAATTACAACATTATTAAGCTAAGAAGCAGACGGACATTGGGAGAACCCTAAGTGACTGCTATAAATAAAGGGATCGAACGTATGTCTATTGGAGACCAAACTCCTTCCTCCTCACATAATGATCATATTCAAGAGGAAGTTGAGAACGATGAACCAATTGAAGGACCCCTGGTTGGGAGATACGTATCACCGATTCCCTTTCCTCAATGAATAACTAAGGCAAAGAAGGATGAAGAGTTCAACAAGTTTCTTGATAAGGTCAAATAACTATGCATTGAGATTCCCCTCATTGACGTCTTACAATAAATGCTCAAATTTATCAAATTCATGAGGAAAATCATATCTAATCGACGTATGAAAGATCGGTATGAGACTATAGCTCTAACTGAGGAGTGTAGCGCTCTGTTTTTGAATACGCTACCTTAAAAGCTCAAGGATCCAGGGAATTTTTCTATCACATATAAAATAGGTACAACCATATTTGATAAAATATTTTGTGATCTAGGAATAAGTGTTAGTTTAATCCCATTTTTTACTTGTAAGATATTTGGACTCAATGATCTTAAGTTGTCATGGCATTGCAACTGACAGACCATTCTTGTAGATATCCTATGGATATTATTGAAGATGTGCTAGTAGAAGTAGGGTGCTTCATAATTCCTACTGACTTTGTGATCTTAGACATGGAAGAAAATTCAAAGATTTCCATCATTTGGGAAGGCCTTTCCTTGCCACGATCGGAGCGATTATAGATGTCAAAAATCACAAACTCCAATTAGAAGTGGGCAAGGACACTATTGAATTTGATTTATCTAAGGTCACTAATACATTTTTAGCTGTTAAAAGTTTGTGTTACAGGTTGGTAGGACTCCAACCAAAAAAGAAGAAACTTCACCTTGACGATCGATTGTTGGACGAAGCACCAAGTCCGGTGAGAGAAGAGAACATGACCCAGACTAAAAAAAAGATAAATATATCATCCCGGCAAGAGCCCAGATGAAGGAAGGGCTTAAAATTCTAACTTGCCATGATGGAGGGGCACACAACCCCTTCAAGACAAAGGCTCCAAGTTGAGCCATGACAAGGGTCGAGCTGGCTGTGTGACTTAACATGGGTATGGAAGAGTTTCAAAGAAAACTTGAAGTTAGGTCATGCCTAAAGGCACGATCGTGTCTCACCAAGAGCATGTGCATATTCAACCACAACATGACTATGTGGTTTCACATGGTTGTGCCTCAAAGAGAGAAGTTGCCAGCATGAACCATGGAAAGATTGTGTGATTTTACATAGTCGTGCCTCAACAAAAGGAGCCAAAAGATCAATCCATGGCACGGTCGTGTCCTTTCACACGGTCATGACCCATTAGGAGAATCTCATTTGTCAGATTCGGACACGCTCGTGCCTCTAAAGAAGGACTTTCATATCAACCCATGGCGTGGGCATGTCATTTGACACGATCGTGCTGATCCAAAAGCAAAAAGAGGAGCAAAAAAAAAAGATTAGTCGTGTTTTTAAACACAGTCGTGTGAATACTCCAAACTCCACCGCAAACACCATGCCACGGCTGTGTGTTTTGACAAGGTCGTGTGGTGCAAGTCCTTGGGTATAAACCCTTAGCTTGGTCATGTGTCTTCAACCCGAGCCACCTTCTTTTCTCTCTTCTTCAACTCTCCTCTACCTCAAGATCCCTCTTATCCAAAGCAAGATCCAACATTTTTTCTTCCTTATTTCTTCTCCAATCTCTCTAAAAAAGGGTCTTCTTCAATCTCCCTTCTTCAAGCATTCTCCCAAAGAACTCCCCTCTTCATGATCTCAAGATCTTCCATCTCTCTTCTTTCCCTTTCTTGATTTCTTCCCAAGATCTCTAGATCTCTAAATATCAAGATCTTAAAATTTCTCCTCTCTTGCTTTCTCTTCCCCCACAAGAAACCACTCATCCCTCTTTCACTTGTGACCTTAAAACATGTTGAAGCGATTCTGCAAAAGTGGTAGATCTAACGGAGATAACTGCGGTAAAGGAAGAGGAAAGAAGACCGATAAAGAAAACACTACTGACAAAGGGAAGAGTCGGGTATACGACGAAGGTAACAAGAATTCCTATGGAATAATTTTTCGTAATAATGAGCAAAAAGTTAAACTTGATGTTCTTGTTACTCGAAGATTGATTTGTACTTAATACCTTGACAATTATACATTGGATGTCTTAGGAATTAGAAATGTTGTGGACTAGATGATTAGCAATTTAGGTTGGAATGATTTGATGAGTCTTCGATACTCAATCTATCTTAGGAGCACCCTTGAATTCCTAAACTTCATGGAGACCTACTTTGCTTCCAATAGGGATGATGATGGGAATGTTAGCTTCTCTTTAATGAACCATGACTATGAAGGGTCTCTCTTTGATTTTAATAATTATTTTTGTTTGCCCACCAGGGTATCTCATAGGTTTGATTGATCTTTCAATAGTAATACATTTTGAAGTGAAATTGTGGAGACAAATGAATCCTATGACCCTTCACGTTCCAAGGCATTTTCTCTTCAAAATCCAATTTTTTGCTACCTACATCGCGTTATGAGCAAGACCATCTTTGGTCGCGGTGATAGTGATGGTGTTGTGAGAAAATTAGAGCTTTGTTGTTTTTGGGCAATGTTGAAGCATGTCAATTTTGATTCAGGTTTCCATTTTCTTAATAACTTAGCGAGATCCCGTAGGGCGTCTTTAGGTACAATTGTGTTTGGCAAGTTAATTACACACATCGCCATCCAATTTGAGTGCGAGCTATTTGGATTAGAGATTATACACGATAGCTCGAAGATTGATATTGATACTTGTGTGGTGATGAAAATGATTTGTCAGAAAGAGAAAGGATATGACTTTATTAGGAAGTATGATTTCCCTCTTCGCCTACCTAACCTCGAACGCACTACAATTAGAAATCTCACAACTAGATTATCAAGGACATTACACCCGAACAAGCCCCCACTCTTGAAGACCAACCAGAATCCTCTTCTTCTAGACGCGAGCCTTGTAGGCACTCCTTCACTTATGACAATATGTATCATTCTATATTTTATTTTTCTTATTTACGCACTTCCTTGGATACTCTTCATGAGAAGCATGATGCCCACTAACAATTGTTGGAAGAACATATTGTTATGACTCAAGGTCAGTACCAAGAAGTATAGGAGCATTTTAGGAAGACAAATGAGTTTCAGGATCATGTATCTGATTTCTTTGATCATTAGTACCGAGAGTGGGTAAGGGAGGAGGAATTTAGACGATCATTGAATGTGACGAGGAAACAGGTTGCTAGTCTTTATCACTATCATGAGCATCTTGACAACCTGCCTTGGGTACCCAGATTTCCTCTTAGCCCTCGTCCACCCTATTGAGTTTCGCTTTATTGGAACAATAAAATGTCCAAGTCTGCGGGGTTGTATATATTATATACATATTCTTGCTTTTGCATTATTTTTATTTTTACATTTGTACATGTGTTTCAATTTTCTTTAGTTTCAGTTTGTTATGTTCATCTGTGGCATATCAGTTGTATCATCATCATATCATAGCATGGTTTGACCTTCTTGCAAAAATGTCAGCACACTTGTTCTTGATGTTCATGTTGTTGTGATTTATGATGCTAGTATGTTTAGTTATCTACTTTTTTCTATCCATAGTTGCATGAAGTGAGCTATATTTTCATTGAATGAGTTTGAGAATGAGCCTAGTTTTAGGATCTCTCTACACTTTGCTTAATTTTAATGATAAAAAATTATGAAAATAATCATGATTCATAGAACCACTAGCACTTGTACTTTTAAGGTGATTTTTCAATTATATTTTGATTACTGGATTCACTCAAATCATATCAATTCATTTGAAAAAATCAAGATTTCTACACTTGTTTTAGTGCTTCATTTCATAAGCACCAACAAAAAAAGAGAATAAGGGATAAAAAAAAAATAGTTATCATGAGTGAAAACTAAAAAGTTACCTCTTTGAGACTGAGTTAGGTTACTGGAAAAATAACTGTTATGTTTCTCTTGATTTCATGTTATCCATTGAGATATTGTATAGTTTGAGGGAGATGAACCATGTGTGTGGCATGTAAGTGGCTATCGCTGGAGGCAAAAGGAATATGGATAGATGACGACTTGAGTAGGCTTAGAGATTGATACTTGAAAAAATTAGATCACTCTTTACACCGAGCATGAAAAACTTTTACTTAGGTCATTCTCAAACAATTCTAATATAATTCTCATCAATGAAACTATATGATAGGATTAACGTGATTCACTAGAGCTTATGATACACCATATTGCCACATAAATCTAGATTGCAGATTTTTTTCTTGAGAACAAGCAAAGGTTTAAGTCTGTGATATGATGTGTGTAGATTATATATTTTTTAGACATTATTTGTTGGACATCTACTTGCATTTTATTGAATATGATCTACATTATCGCACTCTATCTCATTATATTATCATACTTTTACTCCTTTAGTTTGGAGATCTACTCTCTTTGTATTTTCATTTACAGGATGCAATTTGGAGATCAAATGATGCAAAATGGACATTGGAGCAAACTTATAAAGCAAAACTCAACAAGCATGGTTGTGCATCTTCAAGGCATGGTTGTGCCTTCGTTGGTCATGACATAGCTATGTCCTAAGGCATGGTCGTGTCTCTGAAGACACACACAGCTAGACCTCCAGCAGCTCTCACGGCCAGATCGTGCCCAAAGGCACGGTCGTGTCTCTTCAGCAGCTCTCTTCAGAGATTCCAGCACCAACCACGGCCAGGCCATGCCCAAAGGCATAGCCGTGTCATTCATCTAGTCATTCTACACGAAAAATCCAACAACAATCACAGCCAGGTCGTGCCAAAAGGCACGACTGTGTGCCCTTTTATTTTGTTTCCCCTAGCCAGGCCTTGTCCAAGGGGCACGATCGTGTTTTTCTCTTGAAGATTCTCACGACACGGTCGTGCCTAAGAGACACGATTGTGTGGCATGATCTCATAGCCGTGGGACCTATAAAAAGGGCTCAAGATCCCCTTTTCAATGGGAGGAAATGTTTCCCCTTCGAGGGAACCTATGAAATCCATTTCCAAGCCAAATTCAATGATTCATCCACATTTGGAGCTTGGATTTCATCCCGAAAACACCGATATCATCTTGATAAGCAACTCTTCCTCTTTATTTGTCGTTGGATTATAAGAATGTTTTATTTATTATCTTTGGTTTGTTTCTTCCTTGCTATGGAGTAAATCCCCTAGATTCTAAGATGCAGGGAATAGTTTTGAAGTAATGTTGATGTATAAACTATGAATTTATCAATTTCCTTGTTCAATGACATGTTTACGACTTGTTCTATATGTGTTATCTCTTGTTTGTGTTTGAATTAATGTGTATGTAAAGTGTATGCATATGGATATGAAGGATTGGTCACCATGTAGAGGAGAAACTTTAGATTATATGATCGGGGGCTCTTAGTGACAGAGGATAATCCTTTAACTGTACTTTCTAGAATTATCGTCTTGAAATGGGGAACAATTCTCCATAAGAGATTAACTAATTAGTGTTTAATAAATTTACATCAATTTAATATTAAGAAGTGACTTGTGTAATTTAGACTGTATAATCGAAGAGCCCTTAATGACAGAGGATAATCCTTTAATCAGATTTTCTATGTTACCTCTTCTACTTAATAATATTGAATGAATAATGGTGTAAACACTCCGGTGTAACCTCCACGAGTTCCTATCGATAATTTGGTTAGAAACTCTACAACTATGTAAATATGGAGAATAAGAGATTGAACAATCCATAGTATGTCAACTAACATCATAATAAAATCGAAATCCTATGATCACCTTTCCAATCTATTTCCTCTCTTAGCAACCATCCACTCTCATTGGACCTCTCAACTCTCTCTCTCTCTCTCCCTCTCTCTCTCTCGCTCTGGTTCATAAGTTTTCACAATGACTTCGATTGTTTAGATAACTTATTTTGTTAACTCACTAATGCTTAGCCAATAGTTCTTGAGGATCGATATTTTTATTATTTGATGACTTATTCATGCACTTGTGATTTTGACAACATTAGTCGAGACAAAAAGTCCAAGTGGATCAAGGTTGACCAAACACTTGGTGATTGAGAGTCCAACAAAAAATTGGTCCGAGAAGGCAAGTCCAAGTGGGAAGGACCGGACACTTGGCATGAGAAGGAACGTCTAGGTAGGTGGAGGATCGGATACTTGACATGAGAAGAAAAGTCCAAGTGGATCATGAAAGACCAGACACTTGGCATGAGATCGAAAGTCCAGGTGAGTCATGGAAGACCGAATACTTGACATAAGAAGGAAAGTCCAAGTTGGTCATGGAGAACCAGACACTTGGCATGAGATGTAAAGTTCAGGTGGTTCATGGAGGGCCACACTTGGTGATGACGGAAGTCTCGGTAGGTCATAATGGATCAGATGCTGAACAAAGAAAGTCATAATAGGTCGAAGTCAACCGAATACTAGGCAAGAGAAAATCCTTACATGTCATAGGGGCGAATGCAAGGTAAGAAAGGTCTAAGAAGATCAGGGACCATATTCTTGGCGAGAGGTGTAAGCCTGAATCAATCATTGGATCGAATGCAATGATGATTTTGATCCAGAAGCAAATTGATTCAACTAATTTTTCCAATCAATTGAATCAATTTGATCTAGAAGCAAGCAAAAGTAAATTGATTCAATTGATTGGGAAAATCAGTCGAATCGATTTTGACCCAGTTGAGTTGATTTAATATAATCGAATCAATTTGATCTAGAAGAAAGCAGAAGCAAATCAATCAAATGATTTGGGAAATCTGTCGACTGATATGGTCAAACAGTTCAAAAGGAGCCATTTTGCAAGTTTTAATGATCGAATTCATCAAATCAGTCGATTGAGTAGTAAATTCAGTTGACCGATAAATAAAAATCATCCTAAGCAACAACCTTTAAAAGGTGATTTCAAAGAAGTTTGAAGGGATCGATTCTTGAGAGGTTAGAGGCAAATTGTTGATGCATTTCCAACCTTCAAAAGACATTCCAAAGCGACAAGCAAGCATCCAAAGCCAAGGTTCTCAAATCGTAAAGTGTTTTCACTTTCCTTTTCATTTGTTGTTGTGTTGCTTGTATTTTCTTTTAAGGAGTTTGTACGAGACTTCTCCACCTCTGAAAAATTTCTAAGAAAGAGAGAGTTCTTAGTGAATGTAAGAGCTCAGAGTGGACCATTGAATTAGTCACCTCAAGGAGGTGGATACCAAGTAAAATCAAGGTGTTAGAATCTTGGTAGTGCTTTGCTTTAAGTTTTCGCTGCAAGTCAAAATCGAAGAAGCGAAGCAAGCTATTCAACCCCTCTTCAAGTTCTCAAGGTCCTAACAATGCACTTAAGATAGTTGTTTACTTACTAAACATGATCCCGACTAAGACAGTCTCTACTACTTCATATGAAATATGGAATGATAAGAAACCTCATTTGTCTTATTTGAATACATGAGGTTATCTTGCTTATGTAAAGAGGACTGTATCAAATAAGCTAGATGTTAAGTCTGATAAGTATCTATTTATTGGTTACCCTAAGGAAACAAGGGGTTATCAATTCTATTATCTCTCAAAACAAAAAGTATTTGTTTCAAGACATGTTATATTCCTAGAGAAAGAGTTTCTCTAACATGAAAATAGTAAGAGTGAGGTTGAACTTGAGATAGTTCAAGCGACTCCAGTAAACATCGAAGAGATACCTAATCAAGAACTACAATTAATTACTCATGAGGCTGAGGTAACAGCTGAACCTGTTGATACACCACATCTTCGTAGATCTAGTAGGACACGTCTAAGACGCACTGATAACTAGTGCATGAGGTGTTGCCATCATAGTAGGACACATCTAATTATCGAAAGATATGAATTTCTCATACGTGGGATCGAAAGACGTGTTGCTTATTGAGAATGAGTAGCCTACTAGCTATGAAGAAGTTCTGAAAGATTTAGAAAATAACAAATGGTTAAAAGCTATGAAGTCGAAAATAAATTTCATGTATAAAAATTAAGTTTGAAATTTGATGGACCCACCCGAAGACAAACACCTATTGGGTGCAAGTGAGTTTTCAAGAAGAAAATCGACATAGATGGTAACGTGATTACCTACAAAGAAAGATTAGTGGCGAAAGGCTATCGTCAAAAATAAGATGTTGACTATGACAAAACCTTCTCACTAATAGTCATGCTTAAATTCATTCGGATACTCCTGACCATAATAGCTCATTATGATTATGAGATATGACAAATATATGTAAAAACATCTTTCCTCAATGAAAATCTATCCAAAGATATGTATATGATATAACCTGAGGATTTCACATCTGTTGACAAAAATAAAGTATGTAAGCTTCAATGGTCCATTTATGGATTGAAGCAAGCATTCAGAAGTTGAAACATCCGTTTTGATGAGGTAATCAAAAAGTTTGATTTCTCACAAAATCTAAATAAACCTTACATGTACATAAAGGTTAGTGGAAGTACAGTCATATTTCTAGTATTATATGTAGATGACATATTGCTTATAGAAAATGACGTGTCTGTTTTACAATCAGTCAAAGTTTGGTTATTCAAAATATTTCCATGAAAGACATGGGAGAAACAACCAATATCCTAGGGATCAAGATCTATAGAGATATGTCGAGACGGTTGTTTAGTCTTTCGCAGTCTACATATATAAATAAAGTGCTAAAATAGTTTAGCATGAAAGAATCCAAGAAAGACTTTCTTCCCATGAGACATTCAATTCACCTTTTGAATTCTATATGTCCGAGCACACAAGACAAAAGGATTCGCATGAGTCAAATCTCATATGCGTCAGCTATAGGATCAATCATGTATGTTATAATATGCACTAGGCCCAATGTATCATACGCTTGATGTGTGCATTTCATATAAGATTTTATCATAGTTTGACACATATTTTATTTCATTTCTTGTGCATATATCTCATGTTTGAAACTATTCGTGCTTCATTTTTGTTGCTTTCTAGTTCAGAGAGCTGTTTTTGTTTGTTTTTCATTGATATGACACGAATTTGGAGTTAAAATGGAGTTAAAAGGCTAATTCCCAAATACTTCTCAGCTGCCACGGTCTTGGCCACAGTCGTGGTCAATTTGGAGAGGTCATGCCCCATTTCTAGAGTTCATAGTGCGCACCACGAGCAATCCATGCTAGCTGGCATGGGCTGTGTCCAACTCTCAGACATCTTCAATGCACATATCTTCTGATTGTTGCACTATCATTTATATCTTGTTTTGGTTATCCATTTGATATTTTCTCTTTTTTGAAAAGTCACTAAAGACATGTTTCTACGCTAAATGCTCATTGTTACACAACTTTGTTATCTAAGTAATTGTATGTTGTTATAATTCTCATAAATTTACAAGACCTGATTCTTCAACCCATTCACCTCCCAATAGAATTGGACAAGTTTATTTATTTATGTGAGGTGAACGGGTCGAAGAATCAGTTCATGCAAATTTATGAGAATTATAAGATACAACTACTTAGACAACAGAGTTGTGTAATAATGTGCATTTATAGTGACTTTTCAAAAAAGAGAAAATGTCAAATGGATAACTAAAATAAAATATAGATGATAGTGCAAGAATCAGAAGATATGTGCATTGAAGATTTCATCTCTTTGTAGTCATAGTGAAAGGATAATAATAGAATTGTATTCAAATGTTATATTTGCTATTTGATTAATTAGAAATCTGCTGATGCTATATAATGGGATCAGCCTAACACTAAATACATTAGCAAACTTCAAAATACTAAATCCAGTAGAAACAGCTCAATGGCTAATTGGAGGCATTCAAACTGTCTACACAAACTTGAAGTTCTAAGACAACATTCAAAATCCTAGTTGGACATGACTATTGTTATTCATGCTTGGAATAGACTGTAATTATATTTGGACAGTAGTCATATCTGATGCCAAATTGAAATACTTTAAGCTAATAAATATGTATCAAATTCAAGAAACAAATAGATCTTGGCAACATTCAAGATTTCCCAATTTGACCACACCAAAGATGGCAAATTAGATCAATTTTCAATTTTTTCATCCTTGGCTGCAACTAGAATGAGTGAAGAATGAACATAATAGATTTTCAAAAGGATTAAAGGAAAAACTCATAAGATAAAGTGTCCTAGGACATCCATATATCCTGTAGTTGCAACAAACCTTGGCTTTGTAATAAACCATTCAAGAAGCCCTTGATATTTACTAAAAATATTCTTGACATAAGTAATCCAGGTCAAAAACCTTTCATATCATAGATCTAAAGATAAAGATAATAATAATAGTAATAAATGGTTTTATTTGACTCTTCTATCATTTAAGATACTTATCTTTTGTTACCTCTATAGTATTTCAACAAAAGACCTTGCATTTGAATCACATGTCTCCTAAATGTGGGACTTGATAGTTTGCCCTCACATTTACAGTCCTAAAGAGTTAGGGCTTTGAAATAATTTGTAGACATGAGCTTAATTATTGAAAAAACCCTTATGCAAAAATGCTAAGTTTGGCTTAACGCAAGGCACAAAACCGTGACTCGATGGAGCAATCCATAGCTTCGTATAGTGAGAGAAGGCCCTCGGATTGCATGGAGCGAACAGAGTTCCACATGGTGTCAAAAAGGAGGTTCTTGCCAAGGAGGTCGACCACAAAGTTCCACGCGTAGGGTGAGTGTTGGTCGCTGATGTAGCGGGATCCAGCCCAACGAAAGAAGGCGACGGCGGCACCCGGCTGGGAGTAAGAGAGCTTGAGTAAGGCCTCCACATCCAGCGAGGAGATGAGGACGCCAGCATCGTCGAGGGCATGATCGACGGAGGAAGGGCTGGAGGAGACGAGGATCTCATAGAGAAAATGAGCAGAGGCTCGATGAGGAGAAGAGGAGGAGGAGGAGGAGCGGAGGCTGGCGAAGTAAAGGAGGGAGAGGGACGAGGACGGTGGATTGACGAGAAGCGAAGGAGGGAGAGGGAGGAGGGCGATGAGATTTGGGGATCGAGGATTTGTCGGTCGAATGAAAAAAAAGTGTCACTACGAGATTAGATTTTGGGACGCTCCCGTGAAAATTAACGCGCTTCCTCAAGTCACGAAACGAAAGAGTCGCGGAGGCTAGGTCGCGAGCTGCGTGGAGGAGTGGTGGAGGAAGTTAGGTTGATAGCGGCGCAGAAGAGTGGCGGAGGAAGCTAGGTCACGGCCGGCACGGAAAAGTGGCGGAGGAGATTAAGTGCGGGTGGCACAGAGATGGGTTTTTCACGAAGTTTTGGAGGTTAGGTTTTTTGTGGAGAGGAGTTTCGACGGAGCTAGGTTTTTCATAGAGGAGGAGGGTTTTGGAGGTTAGGTTTTTCGTGTAAGTATGTCTGTGTGTAAAAAAATAATTTTTAAAGACGATGTCATTGTCTTAGACCACAAACACGTACATAAATAATAGTTTAATAAAATCATTATTTATTATCATGTAAGCAACCCTAATAGACAACAGTTGATTAAAATCGTTGTCGTAGGCTCAAAAAATAAACTCATAGATAGCGGTTTTAAAAAATCGTTGTCTTTGACATACATAAAACAATGATTTTTAAAAAATTATTATCTTTTTTCAAAAAAAAAAAATGGCCAACAACAAAGACAATAGTTTTTCGAAAAATCATTGTCTATTGGGTGTGATTGAATCCCAAATTTCTTGTAGTGTCACACTCTATACTGAGTTCTATCATAATCTGTATGAGATTGATGTCCATCATCATAAGACCAGAGTTGCATCTAGGGACATGATGTTTAATCTTCACATGTTCCTTCACTTTTTATGCATACGACCTTCGGTCAACCCGATCTTTTTACTTCCATCCTCTCCAGACATACTACCATACTCATTTTCTCATCTGATTTTAGATATCATGTATGTTGATTTCTTCAAGGGTCCACGCCCGAAGAAGATGTCATCAGTTCCTCTAAGTCCAAGAGACTATGCACTTTATAAAATGGTCGTCTCTTATGTTCATCCCCTAGCATCACGAGACTTAGTTGTCCTGCATCCAGTGCATTTTTTTCTGATGTACGCACTAAGATATAAGTTAGATTTTGACTTGGGGTATTGGGTCTATAGGTCCATCATTTACTATTCAAAATATAGTACCTCGAATAAGGTTCACATGATTCACTGTCACACTCTCACATCCTTCATAGCATCTTTAGGGATAGGTGTCTGATGAGAAGAGTTGATAGAGTTATTTAATTTTGATCTAGTCGGTGTCCAACAGTTGTCCCTGGCTAGGATCAAGGCTAGTCCTCGGGGTCTTGTATATAAGTGCACTCATTCTCGCTACGTTCGGCCCATTGGAGAGGAGGTCGATGTTGAGGATGAGCCCATTGCAGTCGACGAACCCTATGACCCGCCGATATAAGTGCACTCATTCTCGCGATGACATCTTCGGTCGCTTCAACTCACTCCAAACTATGATCCAAGATTAGTACATCTCATTCCAGGGGCAGTTCACAAATTTCCGTCAGGAGACGACCGATAGAGTTGATACTCTAGAGGTAGAGCAGTGCAAGATGTTTGACTATCTTCGTGCTATGCATAATACTCCGTCTTCTCCATCTGATGATTGATTTAGTTAGCATTGTTTTAGACTTGGACTTAGTATGTTTGATTATTTGACTTGCTTAGGCTATCATCCATGTTTGCTAGGTTGACTTTGAACCTTATGATGCTTTTGATTAATCTAATGTTCTACAACTATGTCTATTTATTTGATCTATGTGTTTTGTAGAATAGGCTTGTATTTTTCAAAACTAAATTTTTTAAAATTATTTTATAACTTTCAAAACTTGTGTTTAATAAAACTTATATTTTTCAAACTATTTTTTTACTTATAGTTTTCAAAACTTATGTTTTCCAAAACTTATATTTTCTTTACATGGAACTAGCCTAGGTCATACCATAGACTGTATGAACCTATAGATTTAAGCAGCCAATATCTCACAAGCACATTAGAGTTCCTTGCTTGCTTGTGTATTGAGACACTTAGAATGAAGTGAGATGCTTAGGACTCAGCCTAAATTTTAGATACTTATCTCAGTGCATCGTTATAAATCAGGGCTTAAAACAAAATTTGATCAAGTTGAGTAATCTTAATTGGAACTTAACACTCAACTTGATTAACATTAGTCAAAAGCTGATATCTTATGACATTAAGGGAGAGCAATCTTTATTTTTTAAATAGCTAAAAACTAAAGTTAGACATTTTAAAATAAGGATAATTTCCTAGATGTTTTATTTTTTAAATATTTTCAAAACCTATGCATATCATACATACTTGGACATTAAGACATTTTTATGTCAAGTTAAGGGGGAGCAATCTTTATTTTTAGTTTATTCCTCTCAAAAATCTCTTTTGAAATTGCTCTTTAAAAAGTTATTTTCAAAATTATTTTCAAAATTTTCAAAATTATTTTTAAAATGGTTTCAAAATTTTCAAAGTTATTTTCAAAAATTTTAAAATTATTTTCAAAATTGTTTTTAAAATTTTCAAAGTTATTTTCAAGATTTTTGAAATTTAAATGATTTTCAAAATCTACAAAGTTATTTTCAAAAAATATTTCAAAACATCGAAAATACTTTTCCAAACGACTTAGAAGCTTGACTTGTTTTCAAAAAATTTTAAGCCATTTTTTTTCAAAATACTTAGAATATATGACCCCATTTTTTTATGTGTGTCAAAGGGGAAGAGATGTTAAATTTAGGAGGAGAGTTTAACTTGAGGGGGAGTTATTTTATATATTAAAACTTAACTTTGAACCTGGATTGCCAAATATCAAAAAGGAGAAGATTGTTGGTGCTGGGAGCACTCGAATCGAACTTATATTTTGATGTTGTCAAAGGTTCAAGTTAAGTATTGTTGTGATATGATGAATTGATCAAGTATACAAGATGCTCAACTTAAAAAGTCCTAACAGGTTAGTTGGACCTGATACTAAGTAGGGGAAGTCTTAGCAGATTGCGAAAACCAGGTTGGAAGTCTAGATGGGTCAAGTGGACCTGACATCTGACAGATAGATTCGATAGGTTGGAGAGGACCCGATATCAAATAAAGAGAAACCTCTGGCAAGCCGATCTGATGCTGAGCAGTTAAAGTCCACAAAGGTCTGAAGAACCTGATGTTTGGCAGGTGAGTTGAGGTAAGCTCCTGGAGGGAGTGCAGTGAGGTCATGTCCCAAATGAGATAAACCTTAGGCGTTAATCCAACTGAAGAAACCAACAGAGGTTTCTAAGTTGAGATCAAGACGGTCTTAACTATCATACTAATGTATATTTAATATTTGTCTAAGTCTATTTTGTAGGACTTCTACTATTATATATTGCCCGTGTTAATTTTATTTTATAGATAAACAAAGTTCTAGGTTGACCAGGGTTTGGTTGACCGAACGTGTGGTTCAGTCGACCGATCTGGCCAATGTGGCACATACCAGATCAAAGTTCAACAAATATGGAATATAGCTTGTTCAGTCGACGGATAAGTTGGATCAGTCAACCGATCCATAAAAGGAAATGACAGCTGATCAGATTGAATCGCACAGAATAGGAAATCTAGAGGTTCCATCGACAGATAAGCTTTATCATTCGATCGAATAGTGAAAATCATGGGATCGAGTATATCAGATCGGGGCAAACAAGGAAAGACGCGGAGTTTAATCGATCGATAGGAGGTTCCGTCGACGGATAGATTCAATTGACTGAACATGTTTTTAGTTGACTGAACAGTGCCTATAAAAGAAGGCCTCGGTGTCTGAGTCGAAATCATCACTACTTACTGCGCTTCTTCTCGTCGTCTACTACTCCATCTGTTCAAGTTCTACTACTACTATGCCGAGAGACTATCTGACAATCAAAGCTCCTTCTTCTACAATAGTATTGTCGGTATAATTTTCTTTTACTTGCATTCAATTAAAGGAGATAATAGTGTTGTTACTATCCTCCTATTTTCAATTTACGAGTTTGTTTCTTCTCCAAAAGATTTCGGAGAGAAGAGCTATAGTGATTGTCCATCGGAAACGGTCAAGGATCGCGGGCCTTGGAGTGGTAGTATGAACCAAGTAAAATCGAACTGTGTCATTTACTTAATTTCCGCTGCTATTACTTTGATTTGGTTATACGTTACGAAAAGAAAGATTTTAAATGATCGAGATTCATCCCCTCCCCGCTCTCATCTCCTATGATCTTACATTAAATACTAAGGATTATCTAGGAAAATTCACATCTAAGTCAAATGAAGGAAATTTTATTGGATATTCAACCACACGTAGAGCATATAGAGTATTTAATAAAAAATACATTAAAAATTGAGAAAACAACCAATGTAATTTTTGATGAAGATAATAATATTAAAAATTCTGAAATAAATCAAAATAAAGATATAATATTTGACAAACCAAGCAATGATTTAGGGGGAGACTTAGAAAATATAAGAAATAATCTAGATGAAGAAATATAAAATGAACAAAATGAACAAAATATACAAAATGGACAAAATGAACAACAAGAAGAAGAAAATCAAGTTATAAAGTGTACCTAGGACAAACACAAGTCACCCAACCGATCAAATTTTGGGAGACTTAAATCAAGAAGTTAGAACAAGATCATCTTATAGAAACATAAGTCAAATTGCACTAATATCCACACTTGAAACAAAAATTATAGAAGAAGCATTACTTGATCCTGATTGGGTTATACCAATGCAAGAAGAATTAGCTCAATTTAAAAGAAACCAAGTCTGGGACTTAATACCTTTACCCAAAAAAATCTATCATAGATACTAAGTGGGTTTTTCAAAATAAATTAGATAACAAAGAAAATGTTGTTAGAAATAAAGCCCACTTAGTAGCTAGAGTGTTTAGTTAAGTCGAAGGTCTAAATTATGATGAAACCTGTGCACCAGTGGCTAGGCTTGAATCCATTAGAATATTGCTAGCCTATGTAGCATATAAAAGATTCAAGCTATATCAAATGGATGTTAAGTCTGTCATCTTAAACGGTTTCATCAAAGAAGAAGTGTATGTAACCCAACCACCTGGATTTGAACATTTAGAATACCCTAATCATGTATTTAAACTTAAAAAAAGGCCTTATATGGTATAAAATAAGCTCCCAGGGCCTAGTACGAAAGATTATCAACACATTTAAACAAGGACAAATTGATTACACATTATTTGTTAAAACTTAAAAAAAAGATATCTTCATATCCCAAGTATATCTAGATGATATAATATTTGGATCAACCAAACCTGAATTCTTAAAAGAATTTATAAGTCTAATGAAAAAAGAATTTGAAATGAGTTTAGTAGGAGAAATTTCATTCTTTTTAGGCCTATAAATAAAATAAACTAAAGAAGAAAATTATGTATATCAACATAAATATACTAAAGAATTAATCCAAAAAATTGGAATGGAAACTGCTAAAGAAATAAAAACACCTATGGCAACAAATATTATGTTAGATAATGACCCAAAAGGAAAGTTTGTTGAACTAAAGTACTATAGAAGTGCAATAGAAAGTTTACTTTACCTAATTGCCAGCAGACCAAACATATTATTTGTAGTAAGAATATGTGTTAGATGCCAAACTTGTGCTAAAGAATCACATTTAATAGCTGTTAAAAGAATAATTAGATACCTTAAAGGAACTTTAAATGTAGGAATGTGGTATCCTAGAACTAACTGTTCTGAACTTAAAGGTTATTCTAACTCAGATTATGCTGGTTGTAAATTAGATAGAAAAAATACATGTGGTGGCTATCAATTTTTGGGATCATCACTAGTCAACTAGTTTAGTAGAAAGCAACACTGTGTTGCATTATCAACAACTGAGGTAGAATATATAGTAATGAGTGAATGTGTAGCATATCTTTTATGGATGATGCATACTTTAAAAGATTTTGAATTAAATTATAAAAATGTCAAAATATTTATTGATAATATAAGTTTAATAAGTGTAACCAAAATTCCTGTGCATCATTCAAGAACAAAATACATAAAAGTTAAACATCACTTTATTAGTGATCATGTAGCCAAAGGAAACACTGAACTTAATTATGTTGAGTCAAAATTAAACTTGACTGATATATTAACTAAACCTCTACTTGAGACTGAATTTAGTACCTTAAGAAGACAACTAGGAATGTGTTTAGTAGAATAGGATTCTTATTCTTCATACTTGATATTCTTACTAATTATAATGTTATACTTGATATTTTATGAAAATGGAACTAGCCTAAGCCTTAACTTAGAAATCTTGAATTTATAGATCTGGTCTGCCTTTGCATCTCACAAACACCTAGGATTAACATGTTTGTGTATTGAACCATGTACGGGTGTGAGATATTAGTACCAACCCCTAATTCCAGATGTAGACAAGTGCATCGACATGAATCAAGGGGTTTAAACTCAAACTGATCACTATAGGTGACTTTCCACACTAAACTCAGTGATCATTTTTATATCACTTGAGTAAAGGAAATAGACATTTTTAAGGATAATTTTTAGTTGTATTATTATTTTAAAATACAACTATTTTTGAAAATTATTGTTGAAAATGCAGTATTTTTGAAAATATTTTATCTTTGAAATATCTTTTTCTTGGAAAATGCATCTTTATATTGAAGAAGTTTTCAAAGTTATGTCAAATTTATGTAATGATCCCTATTTTGATGTGTGTCAAAGGGGGAGAGATGAGTTTAAAGTAAGCTGAGAGAAATCTAACTGAAACTTAGATTTAAGTTAAGTTAGTTATATCAAGGTTGATTGAACTTTCAACTTAAAGTAATAAACTGATTACTTACCATTTTTGCTATAAATTAAGTTGGTAAAGTTATCAAATCTTGATATAGTTTAACTGTAAACTATCATCTAATTTTAAGTTACTGATGTGTGTCAATCCGCAAGTGCACAGAGTGTCGTCAAGTAATAAAAAGATCGAATCCATAGGGAATGGTGGCCAAGTACTAGTATACTAAGTAAATGCAATTGTCTAGAGTAATCTTCGGTTTGGTTTGTTCAAGAACAAAAGATCAAGGAAAGAAAACAGAGAATTAAGTGAGGAGAGAGTGAGAATTGAGCTAGA
>JBBUKS010000042.1:5947822-5969881 GCA_038050645.1 Hedychium gardnerianum
ATTCTGTTTCTTTTGATTCTCCGTGGAGTTCCAAAACCTTATATTAGAGGACTTTGGCGGAATTGTACGTGTCGATTCTCCCAAGTTCCTTAGCTGGTTGTACACTCATAAGGTGGAACTCGGCCTTACCATTTGCCATAAATTGATCACGCTACTTGTTAGTCCACCGATGCTCCTCGAGTTCTTTTCCGCCTTTGCTTTTGGACACTTCAAAATCATATTTAATAGTTAATAATATGTCGAAATTAGTTTTAAAAAATACCTCCATTTGACCCGTCCAAAGCGTGAACTCCCCCTCGAACATTAGTGGGCGAATGCTAGTTCCGGCCATCTTCCTTGTTCCTTTAGTCGGTCGTTAGTCTTTCTAAAATAGTTGAGCTCTTATACCATTTGTCAGGATTGGGTGGACCGGCTAGAGGGGGGTGAATAACCTGCAAATTAAAATTCTTTATCTCTTGCTACTTACTTAGCAAGAACACACATTAATTTAAACAACAATAAATAAAACATAAAATAAAGAGGCAGAAGAATTACTTGGTTACAACCTAGGTGGTTGTTAATCCAAGGCAAGTAAAACTATTAAACGAAACTCCTTCTTCGATAAGAGTCGGAGGCGGAGAAGCCTCTTACATGAGTTGAAAACACGAATAGTAAAAATAGAGTTTGGAAGTTAAGAACGAGTGTGTTGTGAGAAATTAGAGGACAGATCCTCTATTTATAGTAAACTAGTCGAAATGATCATTTTGCTGACGTGACACTTTTGGGGGTGCCCCGGATGATTGGGAGTGTCTCCATCAGGCTGAATCATGATCCACAGTCAATGTTCGGCTAATCTGACGGCATGGGGGCGCCCCGGTTGATTGGGAGCACCTTGAATGGACTCGCTGCTTATTCGCTCCATAACGACTCTCTTCAACGCTTTTGGGGCACCCTGGTTGATTTGGGGCACCCCTGATGGTTTGGAGCGCCCCAGATGAACAGTAAATTTCAGCATTTACTATTCTCAATCCTTCTTCACTTCTTAGTTGATGCTCAGGTTGTCCGGAGTTGAGCTCACACGAATCCAACTCCGTCCTTCTTGAGCAGGCTTCCTCTCGACTTCTCGTTCCTCAGATGCACCCCGCGCGTCCTTGTCGCTCCATCGATGTACTTTTTTGCAGTTCCTCATTCCTTGGATGCACAAAGTCCATTGACTCACTTCCCGTGTCATCCCTCTTGCTCACTGCGTCTTCCACTGGACTTCTCGTGTTCCTAAGTCCCTACACACTTAGACACAAGGCATCAAACACACAAGGTCTTACTTAACTCGGTTGATCAATATCAAAACTAACTCAAGGTACTTACATCATCTTCGTGCCAACTTCCTGTTGGTCTTTCGATCACCAAGTGTCCGGTCAATCGTGATTCACCTGGACTTTTCTTTTCTCATGCCAACGCCACGTTGGACTTTCGATATCGTCAAGTATCCGGTCAACCTTGATCTACTTGACTTCTCATGCTAACTCCCTGTTAGACTTCTAACATCATCAAGTATTCAATCAACCTTGACCTACATGACTTCTTGTGCCAACTTTTTACTGGACTTCTAACATTGTCAAGTATTCAGTCAACTTTGACCTACTTGACTTCTTTACCATCAAGTATCTGGTCAACCTTGATCTACTCGACTCTTCTTCACCGTCAAGTATCCAGTCAACCTTGATCTATTTGACATCTTACTAATATATTGATCAAACATTAAAATCCAAACTCGAGTCAAACTGAGCTTGGTCAACCTTGATTTGAGGTCAATTGTACCAATATTGACGTCTCATTCAACCAACTAACATATTGATCAAATATCAAAATCCTAACTCGAGTTAACTTGAGCTTAGTCAACTTAAACCAGAGGTCGATTGCACCAATATTTTATTCGTGAGTTAATGAGCTTGTATCAATCTAGCATATCAATCGATTGACATCACCCTTGAGTTGACTAAGATCATCCTCGTCAATCTAATTATTGGTTCATCATGCCTAGTCAATAAGTTGAGTATGAGTATTGTTAAGTTTTAATTTAATCCAATTCGAAACATCAATACATTAATGGATTAATGAGAAGACTCTTAGGGCATCTCTAATGGTGAGAGCTCTCCATAAGCTCTTACAATGTCATGTCAATTTCTCATCAAAAGTAAAAAAACCTTACTCATCTCTCCATTATCAAAAACCTTTCAATAATTTTTTTCATGAGTCCCACATTTTCTTACAAATTATTCATGGAATATAAAATAAAATAATTAAATATATCGTAATTAATAAATTATTTTAATAATCACAACCGTAGTGTGTCCAAATATGCTTAGCCAAGTCGGCTCAAAGTTGATGATGCAGTTAACTATCATGTACTTCACAATTTCTCTAGAGGTATTCTTGAAATTTTTGAGTGAAACCTTGAAATATTTATGACAGAGGACCTTCTTCATCATCCGACCAATTGACTATTACATCCCCTCATTCTCAATAATCATGTTGTGCAAAATAATTCAGGAAAAAAAAGAGTAAAATCCATCACCTTGACGCCCCTCTGACTGCCCCACGCCATTGAGAGGGAGTAAATCAGGAAATCGAATTGGACCCCCATGTGGGAGGGTATATCCACGGCTTTTGTCAGGATTCAATCCTTGCTTGAATTTGATAAATCTTCCACATGATGATCAACTCGGCCATGCTCTGGGGGCATGTTGTGCAAAATAATGCATGTATACATGATGTCCTTTAAGTTATCCTTGTACCAAAATCATCTTGGACCTCTGATCATTGCCCATTGGGATTGGAGCACCGTAAATGCTCGCTCGACATCCTTTCTCACGACCTCCTATCGTTTCTTAAACATCTTTCTCTTGGGATCCTAGGGGCATGAAAATATCTTGATGAAAGTAGTCTATTCTGGATAGATCTCATAGGTTAGATAGTATCCTTTTGTATATTGTGTATCATTAACTGTAAAATTAACCTCTGGTGCATTTCCTTGTAAGATATTGTTGAATAAAGGTGATTTGTTAATCACGTTGATATCATTATGCGACCCTGCAATCCCAAAAAATGTGTGCTAGATCCACAAGTTCACAGATATGACTGCTTCAAGCACTAGTGTTGGGATGCCATGATCTCCCCGAGTAAAATGGTTTTTCCAAGTGACAAGACAAATTTTCTATTGTCAATGCATTCAATCAAGACTAACCAACATGTCAGAGAAGTCATGTCTCTGCTCATGCATTTCAAACAAGTGTTGGATGTCAATAGCATCAGGTATTCTCAAATATTTGGCCCCAAACACTTTAATTATACATCGACAGAAGTTAAATAAACATTGGATGACAGTTGTCATGATCAATAGGGAGTCCATATGCCAATTGACAGATAGCCATCGTGCATTTCTGAAGTGGCGACAAACTTTTTTTCCCATTGCATCAATCTTCCATTGAAAATATTCAAAATGATTTTTCAAGACATCGACTATGCGAAGGAATACCTCTCTTTGCATTCGGAATCGATGTCGGAATATGATTTACCGGCTCATCAAAGAAGTAATCATTGAAAAGACGAGCATGTCTGACTTCAAATTCCCGATTCAAATGCCTTCTCCTCTGTGTTCTGTCGGAAGAACTTTGAGCTCTTTGACGTATCATTTGTCATTGCTCATATAGCCAAAGTATTATTTGTTTATCTATATCCTCTGTATTTTTCGTCAATTCATTTCTTTAGAATTCACGGATCATAGCTTGATCTGGATTTTCAGACATTTAGAATAAATAAAGATATTTACGTGGTTGAAAGGAAAAAAAGATGAATGAATGGAAGAAATGTTGAAAGGAAAAAAAAATAGAGAGTGAAAAAAATGATAGGATGAATAAAAAAAGTGAAATGTTGAATATGTATTTATAGATATTTTTTTAAATAAAAAATTTTTAAAAAATGGTTGAATAATGAGTTTTTTGAAATATTTTATTTTTTAAAAAAACTAAAAATTTTAAAATCATTAAAATAAGGGCATCTCCAATAGTTAGAATTCTATATGAACTTTTTTTTTTGTAATTTCTAATACGTCACCTCAATGTCACATCAAAAAGATAAAAATCTATTAGGATATCTCCCATGGTTAAAACTCTAAATGAGTTTTTGTTTTAGTTTCTAATATATTATGTCAAAAATATAAAAAATTATTATTCTTTTTATAATAAAAAAAATAATCAAATATATTAATTATGGGCTCCATCTCTAAGAAAAAATAGGTTTAAATTTTTACTATTGTTTTTGAATAAAAATCTCAAATTTTCTGCTTACAAAGGTTCAAATTTTTTTATTGAAATTTTTAATTTCATAAATCTCTCAAACTTTTTTATTTAAATTTTTAATTTCATAAATCTTTTTAAAAATCTTGCATCGACCATGTCCTAAAAAATAAAAATAAGAAACGGCTCCCTAAAGGAGCTAATTCTCTTGCCACATCAGCACAAATGCTCTTGGTATTTATGCATAATATTTAATTTGAAGGATAAAATTATTTCTTTTGTTTACTTAGTAAACCTTTTGTATATCAATTTTAATTCATTTTCCGTCCAAAATTGGGCAGAAAGAAATGTAATTATTTTATTTTATTTTTTAATATGATCCTAAAAAATTTATTTAATGGTAAATATCCTCTTGAATTATTTTTATTCATAAGTGAATAATTTATGTTGTAATTTAGTGAGGTAAAATATTGATATTTTAATAGCAAAATAATTTTTTTAAAAGTATATTTTTTCAAAAAATAGTAAATATTGGGACATTTTCAAAATTACCCTAAATGAAAAAAAATAGTTGGAAAAGGTACTTTTTACATAATCGCCGAAGGCCGAGAGAGTCAGAGACGAAGCGTCGAAGGGGCAAAGGTCGAGAAGCCGATGGTGGTGGTGCACGTCAAGGCGGCGACGTTGGAGGAGCAGCAGTTCCTCTACCACTGCAGCTCCACTTCGTCCATCGATGAGGTGGCCGACGCCATCCTCCGCATTCACGCCTTGCAGTCTCACATCAAATCCGTCTCCCTTCTCCTCCGGCAACGTCTGCTTTCCGACCCTTCTTTCTCAGGTGAGTCTCCGGTACCCTAAATCGTTTTATGTAACTAGAGAAGCTTTCTTCTTGTGTTTCTGTTCTGCAGCATGCCAAAAGGGAAAAATTCTTAATAGCCCTAATCACAATCCTCCGTAACATATCAAATGGATGTTTTCTGCAACATAATAATTCATTAAAAATTCAAATTTTTATCCATATTTCTATAAATTCTGCTAAGAATTTACTTACATAAGTTCTTATTTTGTAACAGACAGTTCTCCTGACACAGCTCTTACCCTGGAGAGATCTTTATCGGAAGCAGAGACTTATGTGTCAAAGGTTAGATATAGTCCGGATGCATAGAAGTTTATAGCTTGTTTTTTTCTCTATGAAGAAAAATGTGCAACAAAATCCTGAAGCTGACTATTTGAACTGATGTGTGCTTTTAAACTTTGCTGCAGGATCAAGTTGAGCACAAAAGGTTCTTATCACCTCATGTCCTGCACGCTCATGTTAAGAACATAGAGAAAGAAATCAAGATTGTTCAGTCAAAGGGTTTCCTTGATTGTGATCTACCACAGCCTCCTGGTATTATTTGTTGTTTCCATGATGCATTCTTTTTGAATCTTAAAAAAGTATTGTTGTTAATGGGTTTGTTACTCAAAAGAGAAGATCTTTTTTTTTTCTTTCAGAATCTGTTGATATGTTATTTCTATTTGGATTCTTTAGAAAATTGTGTAATAACAGTGTTCATTATTATATCCTTACAAGCATTGCCTAATTTGGTAAACATTATACCTGTGGGTTCACTTAATGGCTCAGCTTGGTGCAAGCGGGTAGGCTCTTATGCTAGTTAGCATTATCTTTGTCTAAGGAACTTATCATTTTGTTTTTAGTCAGCAGAGGTAGGTTTTAACTCACTTAGGCATAGATGTTATGTCATTGGAGTTGATGGTAAAATTGATATTTCTATCTCAATTGTAATTACTTTAAAGAGTTTTATTAGGTCTTGTTGTACCCATTAAATCTTCAACTCTACACAATTAACTTGTCTGATTACATAATTTATTGGTCGTTGAAATATCCGCCTACAGAAATGTATACATAAATAACCCATAAGATGTAAGCACCTTTTCTTCATGAAATTTGTTTCCACTAGCCTTCTCAAAATTCTTTGTATGTTAAGCTTTCTACCTGAAACACATGCTGCAAGATTAAGAATATTTATTTCAACTTGACTTCTGATCCAAATTACACCTTTTTAGTTTCAACTGTTATTAACAGTATAGCGATTTGGTTGGCTAGGATTGAAAGAAATGAAACAGTCATTAAGATTCATGAGTACATATGAATTTCTTGGAATGGTTTGATTAAATATGAAAGCATGTGGTAGTCTTTAGAAGTGTAAAGCCAGTGATTGCTGTAGAGAATCAAACATTCTATATTGCAAAAATATAAATGTTACCAAATGATTCATGCTATCCAAAGAAGTTTTACACTTGCTATCACTGATGCAATCTGAAAACACATCATGCTATTTGGGCAAAAGCCCATACCTTTAGCTTGCACAGAAATAAAATTTCATCCACGATTGTGCTTGGCTCTAATTCTGAAGTTTAACTCTTTCTTAACTTCTTTTGTGTTGTATAGTTACTCAAATTTTTACAAACATCTGTTAATACAACGAACTAACCATCTTCATGCAAGTCTTGTTGAATTTATCCTTTAAACCTTCACAAATGCTCAAACTGGGCAACCTTAATTTTCCAAGTCTCAGCTTTCTGTCAATGGTTAAACCTTAATTTAGCATAGTTTTTGTATATGTTGTTTCACACAGATGTCGAAAAAGTTCACACTACCTGCTAACTATTTGCGATATATTTCAAAATCAAACTAGATTGTGAGCTTCATCAGCAAATGCAGCTATGGTGGGCAGGGAAAGAACTTGTTAGAGGCAAAAGACTATGCGACTATATCGGTACAAATGAGAAAACAAAGGTAAAGTTACTAAATGATATTACTTTGAAATTACCTTTCCTTTTTCCCGTTTTCCTTGGGGAAATTTCTTACTATGCTCATCTTCTCGTCGGCAGATTGTGACCACATTGAAACCAGCTTGTTGAAGACCTTTAAAGCTTTTCATTGAGGCACCCCAACATGCTAAGTTACTTGCATCCTTATAATTGTATAGTTCTTGCACACTTTGTTTTCTTATTCATTTTACTATAAATTTTTCGGTGTAAATCAGCCATTTGAATGTGCCCTGTTGCGAATTGTGTGGTAGACGTAGACAGATCTTGTTTAGGATTGTCTTGTGCTCTAGCCTAGTTCAAAAGTTTGTTTATTACCTATGTTATTTTTTAAATTTAGCTCATTAAAATCTACTCTTTTCACATTCAAAATTTGTATGTGGATTGAGTTAGTCAATCTTCAAAATTAATCGATTTAAAAATCTGAATATTTGAATTATTAAAAAAAAATTCTGTCCACTTATCAAGTCCAATCAATTTTAATTCTCCTCCCTAAATCCACACATGGGGCTTGACTATTTTTTTTTAAAAAATAATTATGTTAATTTTAACTTATTGAGCTGTTTCACTAAATATTTTAATAAAATATGAAACAACTTAATAAATTAATTATTTTTTTTGTGGGATTTAAAGAATAAATTTATTTATAACATTAAATGAGTATTTGTTTTATTTGTATATTTTAGTCACTATTGAATATTGGAAATAAGTAAAATTTGAAGATTTCTCAACATTAGGTAGGAGGCTCATATGGATAATGAGAGTTACAATAATGGAACAAAGGAAAACAAATTTAACATTTTATAATTTATTTTATAAAAATAAATGTTCTTGAAGTTTAATCATTTCACTTTTACATTACGCCAAGATAATAGATAAAATTATGTGTATCACAATAAATTGGGTTTAAAATTTTAAAAAATAATTCTTTTTAAATAATTAGATTTAGAAAGAAAGAAGGATAAGTTTTTGTCATATTAATATTATATTATCATTTTAACGATGACATGTTTAAAATAAAAATAATTAAGTATAAAATTATATTGATTAATTAACCCTTTTAGATTATATGAATGATAAATTTAAAAATTTAGAGCGTAAATTAAAAGCTCTAAATTATAGAGAGGAAAGTGATGAAATTTGGAATAAAAGGACCTCTGTTAATGTTTTAGTTAAAAGGGTATTCTTTTTGAAAAAAAAATAAAATAATTCTATCATATTTTTTCATCCTAAAAAATACATTTATTTTTTATATTATTATAACAACTTTGTTAATAATTATTAAAATATAACAACTAGTAAATTTAATTTAATTTAATTTGTATAAAATTAAAATTCATAAAGCACTAAGTATTTTCATATAAAAAAATATTTATCATCAAAATCATTTAAATTTTATTAAAATCATTTTAACATAGTAAAAATCACTAATAACTGCAATAATGGCCGGTGATTTTAACCTGTAAATTTTTTTATATAAAAGTGTTTTATATATAATATTTTTAATTAAATTAAAATTTAAAAATAATTTCTTTTAATATAACGTTAAAATAAATATATTTTCGGTATTAAAAAAAAATATAAGTAGGTACGGAAGGCAAAGTGAAAATTCCCCTAGTCTATATTTTTCATAGTTCCCTCGTCGGTGCGGAAGGCAGAGCTTTGTTCTCCACCAGCGACCGGCGATATGATCAGCCGGCGACCACCACGCTGAACACGTCGTCATGGTCATCTCCGATAATATCAGCTCCGCGGGCCCCCTCTCCGGCAAATCGTTATCCATCCACCGGCGTGAGCTTCAAGACCACACTCAAATGTCGTCGATTAGGGCTACGACGTTGGGTCGCCGCCGTCGTCTCTGGATTTGGATCAGTAGCACCGCCAGCGCTCGACCATATTCTGCACTTCTAGAGGTCTGGCTTCACATTAGGAAGACGAGTTAGGTAGACATTTGGTACGTGGCTTCTGCAACGAAATCCCCGCTTTTGGCGGCGCCGACGACGATTCCTTCCTTTCCCAATTAGTTCGAGACAGAGGTGACAGCGAGTATATTCTGGCAACGAAGCCAGATGCCGTCCGCTCCTACTCCTCCTCTTCTTCTTCCTCCTCCTCCTCCATTTGTTTCGGAGCTCCAGCTCGTATTTTACCAGTCTATTTTTTAAGCTATTTTTATCTCTATGACCTATGGAAAACCTAATCTTCTCTCTCTCCAAAACGATTTTTTTCCTTGTTCTTCCCCGCCTCCGCCTCCGCCTCCTCCTCTCTCTGCGATTCACTTTCCTGATTAGTAGAGAAAGAGAGAGGAGGGAGGGCCGGAGGAAGAATTGCACGAGATGCTGGAGAGGGCTGAGAGCGGTGCCTATTCATGGTGGTGGGCAAGCAACATCAGGACGAAGCAATCAAAATGGCTCGACAACAACCTCCGAGGTTTGTCCCCTAACCTTTTCACTGTTTTTTTTCTTCTTCTCTATATATGATCTCTTCTTTTGTTTTTCCGATTAGAACCATGAAATGGTTATATAAATTTCATGATCCTTTTGAATCGAGATTTTGATTCTTATGTTTCCAATTTGTATCATTTTTTTCTCTGTTGGAAGATTTCTGGATTTGAAAGAAAGAATTTTGATTTCATATTGAAACTGATTTTCATATTCAATGGTAGAAACATCATTCTGATGCCACTTCAAAAAAAATGATGTAATGTAATAGAAGCATCATTTTGGCCATTAATAATGTTTTTCGAATAAATTCTATTGAGGATAGTTAGTGTTGGTTGGCACTTGGCATGAAGGATCCGATTGTTTGAATGGATAGTTTATCTGAGACATAAACAAGCAGTTTACCACAAGTTACCGATTGAATCTCTGTATAAAATTTCCTCTTCAAAATTATGAAGCCCTTTTTTCTTTTATGACAATCTATGAACTATATGTAAGGATGTAAATGCCTTATTAAATTACTGCTTTGGTGTCAGCCCATACATAGTGCAAATTGATCTTAGACATATAGCTCTTTGAAGCACTGTAATTATATGCAAGATTCTTTTTTTTCCTGAACTCCATTGTATGCAAGATTTTCCAAAGATATGATTGGAATTATTGAACATTGTTTAATGACTTGTTATCGTAAATTAGAAGAGCTATGATTCTCCATCAGAAATCATGTCTATTTGTTCAAAATGAAAGCTCAAGTAGACTTTTACCTGATTCATGTTACTGCTCCATAATTCTTTTATTAAAGTGTCTGAAGTGGATATTCTATAAAAGTCATTAAACATTTCTAGTTACGAACATTAGTTTCTGTCTGGTTTTTTTGTTAATTCAAAGAGTACTCACTGCAGAGATGGAGTATACAGTGACAAATATGCTTAAGGTAGTCGAATTAGATGCCGATTCCTTTGCTAAAAAGGCAGAGTTCTATTTCAAGAGGAGGCCAGAATTGATAGGCTTTGTGGAAGATGCCCATAAAGCATATAGAGCATTGGCTGCAAGATTTGACCGTGTCTCTGGAGAACTACAGAAGGCCAACCACACAATAGCAACTCATTGTCCTGACCAGGTCCATTATGCCATGCTAGAGGAGGAGGAGGAGGAAAATTTTCCGAAAGCAATTACCCCAATCGACCCAAGTAAAGTTAACAGGAGAACGGTTGATGGATTGATGAAGAAGAGAAGAGGAAGTGAATCGTCTATAAAGGCAGGTGAGGTGAGGGCCAAATCTGAGGCTGATAATTTAAAGGCTCAAGAGGAAATAAATATGCTTCATAAAGGAATACTATTTCTGCAAGCTGAAAAACAATTCATCAAAAGCTCATATGAGAATGGTATAGTCAAGTATTGGGACATTGAGAAGCAAATCATAGACATGTATGACGAAGTGTGCTGGTGGCGAGATGAGTTTAGTAGCTGTGAAGTCCTCAAAGATGTCGATGAGCGTATTATAATGACAGAAAAAGCCATTAAATCCTGTGAAGATGTCATATTCAGATTACAGGAGCAGCGAAAGACATCATTGGAACAAGTACAATTAGAATATGAAAGAACTAGAATTGCCAAAGAAAAGTTGGAGGCTCTAAAGAGAGACTGTGATCAATCTGAGATGGATAAGGCAGAGATGGCTAGTGAAACAACAGAGAGAAGCTTCACTGATGAAAACATGGCAGAAGAAGCTGATTCTCTGAACAAAGCAAAGCTAGGCCTACAAACTATACAGGACAAAATCAAGGAATTCTTTGAGACAAGCACTGAAAGCTCCACTGCTGATATTATTCGACACATAGATAATCTTGTGGACAAAGTTACTGAATTAGATCTCACACTCTCATCACAGGTTGCACAAATAAATCAATTTGTTTCAGTTAGCTGCGAACTAGATAAAAATGTGAAGAACTTGGAAGAGGAGAAATTGATTCTATCTGAGGACTCACTTGTGTTAGCTGAACGACTTAAGGAAGCCCAAGATGAGTTGAGCGAAGTTGAGGCAATTGAGAAAATTATCCAGGATGAAGAATCTAGTTTCCGTGAGAAGTTAAATGAAGCTTGTCACAGCGTTAGTGCTATTTCAGAGAAGATTCTGCCTCCTACACTCACGGAAAATGCTTGCGATGAAGCTTCATTCCCAGAGGAAGAGGCTTCTATCATTGAATCACATCATGAATGCAAGGATGTAGAGGTAACTAATGCTATTTCAGAGAAGATTCTACCTCCTACACTCGAGGAAGAGGAAGCCTCTTCTTCCTCTTCCTCTTGTATCATTGAATCACATCGTGAGTGCAAGGCTGTAGAGGTAACTGAATTCCATGATGTCAAAGAAGACTTGGTAGAGATTGATGCAACTCAGCCACTTGTTGAATTTCTTGAAGAATTTCTGCAGGATAAGGAAGTTGCTTCACTCAAATATGCTTCAGAGGTAGAGAACAAGAATGAAAACTACATCCGAGAGATGATGGCTCTGATAGGGGAACTAGTGAATGTCATTGCATCGAGAGATGAGGAAATCCGCTTGCTGAGAGAGCAATTGGCATTTCTAAAGACAAGACTTGGTCTTTGTGCAGTTGCTTCATCTGTTGATTCTTGTCGCAGTGAATTGATATCCTCAAACTCTGAGATGTCTCAATCTACTCTCGGGAGAGATTCATCTGTCAATGGCATCAATGTAGAGTGTATCTATGAACAGAATATAACTCAACCTACTGAAGAGTCTAGGAAGAATGTTGATCATTTTCTCGGCAAAAACATAGAATTTTGGTTAAGATTCAGCACTACATACCACTATGTGCAGAAGCTCAAAGCCAAATATGCAGAGCTACAAGCTGATATCAATAAACTGGATACCAATAAGACAGAAGGTGGCAATTCTACTGATACCAGCAATCAGACTAACAATGCTGAGTCAGAATCAGTTGCCAAAAGACTGAGTGAATTGAAGACTGAGCTCTTGCTTTGGTCAGAGCAAAGCACGTTGTTGAGAGAGGAACTGGAGAAGCGGTACTTATCCCTCAACGATATGCAAGAGGAGATATCTAGTGTTGTGTGCAAAAGTTCATCATCTGAGGGAGCATTGTTTACTCCATATGAAGCTGCAAGGTTACAAAGTGAGGTGATGAGCATGAAACATATGAGCAATAAGGCTTCAAGCCACCTTCTGTTGGGATTTAATCAAATCAAGGGGGTCCAATCTGAAATTGAGAAGCAGTTGGCTAAGCTGTATGAGAATTTCCAAATATTAATATCCAGAGGCAAACATGATCCAAATACGGCAGGAGTACCATTAAGCGCCTTCCTTTATGGTTTCAAGCCCAAAAAAACATCGATATTTTCACGCATTCTGCCTATTTTTCAGAAACAAAAGACTAAAATTCACAGTCGGTAATCAACGAGACAATTTGAACAGCTTCAAGCTATTTCTACCGTGTCAACTTGGGATGTTATTTTGAACAGGTCTTGGTAGAATTGCTCTTTTCGACTTGGACATTGCGGATACCTTCTCATGAAGGCTCTCTAGAGGCAGATTCATCTCTTGCGGAAATGTGAATCGAGGTTCAGATTTTGGCTCTCAAATTCAGATGATTAATGGATCTTTGGAAGGAAAACTGCTTTTATTGTTCAAACACTGGACTTTCTTTCACTCTTGTACTCGAATAAGATTCCAGAAACAAGTCTCTTTTCCTTCTCTATCAAACATTATCCTTCATGGTACCTGAACCGCACATTCTGATGCATTCACAAATTCTGAAAGATTTCTAGTGATCAATTTTATTAAATACATCTGGAATATAAATCTAGAGAACAAAATAAACTGCTAGGTCAGTAGATCATCCTCATGTGTTTGAGCTTAAAATCCAAGTTACTTCCATAAGATTACAAGATTGTTACGATTGCTATTTTCTGGTGACTCAAGCTTTTGACTCTTTATTTATAGTAGTTCAACTTCTATATGCAGAATAAAATTAATTTTTATATGAACCATCAAATATTTTTTGATTAAGAGAAAAAATAATAATAATAGTTTAAAATTTTAAATAAAAGGATTGAAATAGTTTTTTTTCCATATAAATGTCACATTCAATATTTGTTTGCAATATGTGGACGTTTGAGATTCTATGATATTTTAAACGGGTATCAACAAGTAACTATCTTTGTATCATCACAAACACAATTTGACTCAATGCTAGAGTTTCTAGATCTTGCATTGATTATAGAAAGTTGAACAAGCTTATGAAAGATGCTTGAAAAGATTAAGTCTGGTGTGTGAAATTTCTAGCAATGCGGGGTTTCAAAAAAGGATAAGACCACGATGAATTTATTATACACAGTAAGAAGATAAACACATATACATGATAGACCAAAAAAAGCATCAATCAAATGAAAAATTGACATACTTCGAGGTACTATTTTAGTTTTTCATTGCTTTTTACCGATTATACTAGTTATCTCAAGTACTTTGTGAAATGTCTATAACTGTTGGCATCCTGGTCTTTCTGTTCCTATGGTTAATTCTTCCAAGTTAGTTTCAAATTTGTACTGCATGAACAGATCCATTGTCATCATCTTTATCATTGTCATCATCGATTATAATTAATCATCAGTTATACTCATTAATCGATCATTAATTTAAAAATATATTTAAATATGTAGGATTATTTACGAAATCCGTTGTAGTCTAGTTGGTTAGGATACTCGAGACCCGGGTTCGAGTCCCGGCAACGGAATTTTTTTTTTTGATTTTAAATCCGACTGAGCCCAGGCCGACCCTAGCCCTGGCATCTTAGCCTGACAAATAAGGCCGTTGGAAATTATAATGCCGTGTTCGACACGATCCTCAATTTACAAGTTTCTGCATCCTATTCGTTCTCCTTTCCTCGTGGAATCTTTTGGGGCGCATATACCTGTTCACACCTTCTTATGAGGAAACGACTTATCTACCCTTGTACTTACTAAAACAGTTTCCTAATCTTAAGGCTAGTCTAGTCTTTTCAAGTTTATTTCTAATTCAATGGTCCCTCTACCACGTCGCCCGATCCGCATCTGCCGTTCAAATTATGGAAATCGGGACGCCGGTTTTCTTCATCCAACGGATACCATTTCGCTACTAGAACCTTCTCTCCTCTCGTATTAAACACCTGCGAGCGGAGGAGCGGGGCGTGTGATCTGCTCTCGCATCCTTCTCGCTTCGTCGACGCTGCAGGGTCGCCGCTTCAGAGATGGGGAAATCGTATCCGGCAGTGAGCGAGGGGTACAAGGCCGCGGTTGCTAAGGCCAAGAGGAAGCTGCGCGGCCTCATCGCCGACAAGAACTGCGCTCCGCTCATGCTACGGCTCGCGTAAGTGAACCCGATCTCGCCTTCCTTTCGTGTTTTTAGGTAGATCTGATGAAGGAACGTTGCGATCGGTGTTGTTTCAGATGGCATTCGGCTGGGACGTACGATGTGGTGTCGAAGACTGGGGGACCATTCGGGACCATGAGGTTCTCGTCGGAACTTGCCCACGGTGCCAATAATGGGCTCGACATCGCCGTCAGGCTTTTGGAGCCCATCAAGGAGCAGGTTCCCACTTTGTCGTATGCCGATTTCTATCAGGTGCGTTCCTCATCTAACGATCTAACTTCTTTATTTTATTTTCATCGTACTTCGTTACATTTTTTTGGTTTTAATGCCAGCTTGCTGGAGTCGTGGCCGTGGAAGTCACCGGAGGACCTGAGGTCCCGTTCCATCCAGGGAGGGAGGTATAGATCCCGATCTTACTTTACATTTGATCATGTGAAAATTTGGTGAAGTTAGCTTCTTGTTAATTTGTTCTCGGACTTGCGTAAGGATGGCACCAGTAGATGGGAAACACCTCTCCATTTGTCCTTTTTTTTTTGCCATTTTTTTAGAATGCTTGGTTGTGTTATCGGATGTTTGTCGTTTCTCTAGTGCATTTTACCATTAGTTAATTCAAATTTCATAGTTGAACAAAGTGAGATAAGCTATTTTTGGGCCAAACCATATGCTAAGTGTTTTAAGTTGGATGGCTGTGGTTTGACCTGGGCCTTAAACAGGCTAGGCCTGATGCAGAGTCTTTTCTAAGCTGGACTTCGCAGATTCTAGCCTGCTTATCCAGCTCAATCTGGTCCCTTCCCAGACCCTGCTGAACGCAGCACGGGCCTTGTGTCAGGCTCGGACCTGACCTAGGTCTTGGGTATAGACCGTTGGTTGGTCCAGGAATGGCTTATGTGTTGGGCGCAACCTAGGCCCTTTGTTCAAGCCAGAGGCTTAAGCTCATGCTGGACCAGGTTCTCCACATGCATTGGTCTGCTGACCCTGCTAGCAGCTTAGACAACCCATTAAATATATCTTTAGACTGCCACTTTGAGAATCGAAACCCTTCCAGGATGTTGATCTAGGACTTGTCTTACTGTGATCAAATAAATATTTCTTGATATATAGAAAATTATAATTGCAACATATATATCTCCCTTTCACACATGAAGAGTTTTAAAAGACTCTCTACCTGCAAAAATCTACTACATTTATATTGCGGTTCAGGCAATCAACCTAAAACTCAAAATACAATGATACTTGAAGTATCAATCTTTCTTGTTTGAAATAGAGATAAGGAATTTAATTCCATCCAATTCTTTTTTTTATATCCGTCCTAATCAGGTGGAAATGGTGGAAGTGAAGTTTAAGCATATACTGATTTTATTTTATTTCTTTTCTTCTAGTGTCATGCAAGGAAATGTGATGAAAGAAATAGAATGGAAGTCAGATAATCTGTCATTTCTTTCTTTCCCTTTTTTCTCTTAAATTGTTCCATTTTCCTCCAAGGAAACATTCAAATCTAAAATGGGTGTTGGAGGATAGGCTTCATAAGAATAGGTTTTGAACAATGTTATGAAATCTGAATAATTAAATTTGAGAAGTAAGAACAAATATCAGTTGAAGAAGTGCACTTTGAAACAATGAACAGACCTACAGATAAGCAAACAAAAGTTAAATATCTCTTATGGTTTCACCACAAATGGCATAGGATCATTGCCTCAGATTCTTAACTAGTTTTTCTCTCAAGTATCTATGTAATCAGTTGCTAAAGTATACTTGACCTTTTAAGGGTCACTGATGCCTCCTCCAAGCATGCGTATCTCTTGTACTTTGATATTTAATCTCAACCTTGCACCTTTTTCTAATCAGGTTAAGGTTGCCATCCATATGCCTCTTGGAAATTAAACTGATTCCCCCCCTCCCCCGTGTTGCAGTTCTTACTTGTGTTATTGATATGCCCTTCTTCAAATGCAATTACTTATTCCCTGGATTCTTCCCATAATGATTGGCTTATATTTTATTTTTGTAAGTAATTTTGACGAATTGTTAAAATATTCGTCTCAAGGCAATTATGGTTTTCCTTCTTTTATTTACATGTATATTAAAACTTTTGGATATTCTTTATTGTTTCTTAGTTATGTTAAACTTTTGTATAATTGCATTACTTGTCTATTTAAACTTTTTGAAACAAGATCGTCTTGTTGATTTCTAATTTTTTTTAAAATATATATATATATATATATAATTAGGACAAGCCAGAGCCACCTGTTGAAGGCAGACTTCCTGATGCTACCAAGGGTATGTTATCTACATAAAGTGCTAGTGTATAAATTTCGAGTCACAATATTTTGCAGTTGGGTTGTAGATATAGTTGATTTTTTAGCTAACAAAAAACATCATTTTTGTTGTAACAAAAATTATATTTTTCCTTGTATTAGACGAAATAATCCATCCAAAAAAATGACACATAAATGAGCTTGCAACCTTATAATTTTAAACTTGCATCTTACAGAATTGTCTTTTTCAAAAGTTCACCTTTTTTGGCAATTGAGAGTCATATCCGTATAATGTCTTCCTTGTTATTGTTTTGAAGTATGAGTGATCTGTTGCCACAGGAAAAAATTGTTTATTTTCCCTAAAAATTTGCAGGTTCTGATCACCTTAGGGATGTATTTGGTCACATGGGTCTCAGTGACCAGGATATTGTTGCACTATCTGGTGGTCACACTTTGGTAACCTTATTTTCTGATAACTCTATCTCTTGTCATCATATCCATAATTGATATCTTTACTTAAACTATACCCTTGTCTCCATTCGTGCAGGGAAGGTGCCACAAGGAGAGATCTGGCTTCGAAGGGGCTTGGACAGTCAATCCCCTCATTTTTGATAACTCATACTTCAAGTAAGTTGCAACTGTGCTGCATAAGCCTTTTCCCTTTAGGCTTGGAGCATTCAATTATGCTTAACTTCTGTTCTTGTCAAAAAAAAATTCCTATTTGTAACTGGGAGGACACCTGCATTTTGTTACCGGCAGGGAACTCCTGAGTGGAGAGAAAGAAGGCCTTCTTCAGCTGCCTTCTGACAAGGCTCTCCTATCGGACCCTGTTTTCCGCCCTCTCGTCGAAAAATATGCAGCGGTATGTTTCATCTTATCTGTCAAACTGTTACTACATTTCCGTGTAGTTGTCTTACGTTTTGTCTGTTCTCCAATATTTTAAAAATTTTGGATTTCATGTCTCAGGATGAGGATGCTTTCTTCGCTGATTATTCTGAAGCTCACTTGAAGCTTTCAGAACTGGGGTATGTAACGACGCCTTGAAGTTTGTCTATAATCAACAAAAACAATTCCGCGAAACAACCTAAACCATTATTCTTTTATCTTAATGCAGGTTTGCTGAGGCTTGAGGAGTGAACATGGTTTAGAAGCATCAGAAGCATTTTGCAATAAGATTTTGTGGCATTAGGTTACTGTTTTTTCCATTATATGTTGATGTCATCGTCAGTTGACCTTCCATTTGAGAATCTGATGAACATTTCTGCATTCTATTTGATTCGATGCATGCTAAATCTCGAATTATTATGATTTTAGTAAATTATGAAGCCTTGTGGTTCCTTGCTCATTGCAAACGGCGTACTAATTTAATAAGCCAGTTAGATTTGAAGAAGTTCTAATTAAAGGTTTAGAGTTAAATATAATTTAAATAGTGATATTATTCAGAAAAGTTTAATCTTATTGTATTTGATTTAAATGAGAAGTTTTTTTATCCTACTTAATGTGGGACATCTAATATCTAATGGTAAAAAGAAAAAACAAACTATGCCTTCTATGATAATGTTGTCAAAAAGAAACAAACACTATAATAATGTGTCTATTACTTGTGAGAATGTTTGTTCACCGAATGTGTCTATTACATGAATTGGTAAAAAGCTAGTAACTCTCAACAATTCCGGCAGCGTTAATAAAAACTTTGTTATTGCATTCTCTCTTTTTTAAATGATGTACGTCTCATGAAAAAAATTTATCGATCAGATAAATTCGAAAACATGTATAACTCTTCGTTCAACCATGTTTTAGATTTTTTTATCTTATTAGAAAAAAATTCCCAAACCATGGGTGCTGGGAAATTATGGAGTGTCATCATAATCCGAGGGTTTTGTTATTGCATTTTAGAAGAAATATCCCTCGAGGGTTTTGTTATTGCATTCTTGAAGAAATATCCCTTCTACATTTTCAACCAAATATAATTGGACATTTTATTGAACTGCTTGAGAAAATTTTAATATTATGCTCACGTATCTAATTTTTATAATTTTAAAAATACTTATTATATTCATGTTATATTTTCCCCGTTTATAATTTTAAACTATTCATTTACAAATTTATTACTTTAATTCAAATCGAAAATGATCTATATTATTTAAAAAATTAAAATTTTAATATTTTTTAAACCAATAAAATTCTAAATTACATATGATGTTGGTTAGTGAAAGTTATTATTCTACGATAAAAAAAAATATTTCGCTTATCTCAAACCGTCTCTTATCATTGGTCTCACGAAATAAATCAAGATAATCAAAAAAATATCTCGCTCACCTCAAAGGTCTTAATTTATTATTTTTAATTTTACATCATCGAATTTAGATATAAAAATATAAATATATTCAAGAGATTAAAATTAATTAATTAATCTAAAAAAATTTAAATCACTTAAATCAAAACCAATATACTTTTACAAATACCTTAAATATATCAATACCTTCAAATCTGAATTTAACAACATAAATTTTAAAAAAAAAGAATTTTTAATAGATAAAGTAAAAAAATTTAAACGGAGGAATATAACGGCTACATGCGTTGAGAATTATATGACCAATCAAATATCTCAACCTTTTCCTTTTTATTAAATTTTCAACTACTTGTTGTGCGGCTTGTCCTTCTTCCTTTCTTTTCTTTCTCTCCTAATAAATGTACTTTTGAGCATAAACTAAGTTCATATCCTGAAATATAGGTTTATATATCACAACAACTTCACTACAAAAAATGAGTCTCAGCTCTTAACCATTTGAGTTCACCTTCATCTTCATAGATACATATTCTCCGCCAATTATAACCTATGTAAGACTATATCGCTAGCGTAAACTTCATATAAGAGCTAATGCCCCCAAACAAGAGTTTCCATTCATAATTAATTTACACGCACAAGTATCATTTTTTTTTTAATAATCCAAATATATAAACTTTCAATTCAATTAATCCTAGAAATGAATGTCCGGCTTCACAAATTGATCATCAAGTAAATCAGCACGAGTACCTATTCACTCAATAGTCATTATCTCAGATTTTTCTTTCTATTAGTGAAAAATATCATGCAATGTATTATATCTAAGATTCAAATCATGAATATTTAAGAAACTACTTAGCATCTTATTATTGCATCATTGCATCATGACTCAAGAGCTTCAAATATCAACATGATCATAAATACTGAGAATTAAGATGTGAGTTCAATATGCCCATTAATCTTTTGGAGCATATTGTATTGATATATCGGGTACACTACTTATCACCCCTTAAAAGACTTTAAAATTTTTCATTAAAAATGTATTTAATCAAGTGCTTTCAAGAAATTAAAAATAAATACAATACACTTTTAACAAACGATCATAATTAAATTTCTGAAGTTATATATATATATAGCAAAAAAAATTTATGCGTCTTGATTTCTTTAAGTGATTTGTAGGTCTTAAGTGGTCTGTAGGTGTAGGTTCATAGAGTTGTTGATTAAGTGGTTGTAGTTGTAGTTTAAGGAGAGAATGTTTAGACATATAAAGGATAATTTCTTTTTTTCTCTAGGATTGTATAGTGAGCCTCATTTATTAGAAAATCTCGAGATTATAAATTTAATTTTCATCATTTTTCAGATCTTTATATTTTAAACCTAGCTATCTCAAGCGGTTAGCTATCTTACTTATCAACACAAAGATGATGAAATTTTAAATAATTTTTTTTCTTTCATAAATAGTTATTGTTCTACTATGAGTGTATATTAAGAGAAGAACTAAAGATTCTTAATATCATAGAGAGTAGTAAATTATAACTTTTAGGTCTAGACAAAGTTTATTAAGCTATCATATGATACAAATACTTTATAAAAAATACTAAGAAGTTATAAGCACTTTACAAGAAAATACTAAAAAGTTAATTAAAAAATTATAGATAAGAATTAAAAGGATGAACTTACAGGAATTACAAGCTTTGAGTTTTTTTTCTCACTGTCAGAGGTGGATATGATATATATATATTCTTTTTAATTAACTATTTCATCAAAATAAATTATTATTTTTATCGAAACTATCCTAAACTTGATAAAAGTATATTTATTAATATGCCCACAAACTCACCACTTCTTGATAAAAAAAAATGAAGAGTCCCTAAGGGCAATAGAAATAAATATATATATACACGAAAGGGGAAAAGAAAATGGAGGGAAAAAAACAGGGAGATGATTTTTAAAATGCTTTTAGTTATTTATCAGCTTTTTTAAATACCTTCTAAAAGTTAATTAATATTAAAACATTCTTTGAATTTTTATTATATTATTAAAATATATTTTACGAATAAAAATAATTTAGATGGTGATTTAAAAGACTAAAATAAGTATTTTAATTTAAACATTTTTTAAAAAAAACATTTTAATAGTAATTAAAAAAATTTAAAAGCCATTCAGAATTAATTAATAAACATTAAGGGACGATTTAAATATTACCAAAATAAGAGTCAGTGAATCTAGCAGGTGACCTGAACAAATTCTGTCGGCTAGGGTTTTAGCGATCGCCCAACTGCGCCGTCAGATCTTAAATCGACAGGTTACTTTTCGTCGACGGCCCATTTTTCTCACGCTCCTAGACCGTCCGATGAAGTGATCGAACGGTGAGTATGGAAACCCTAGGCGTCCTCCCTGCCCGCTAATCTCTATAAAGCGCACGCCAGATGAACTTGTCCTCCGCATTGATCGGGCTGTCGGCGTAGGATCTGCTCCGGCATTCACAGGTCAGATTTCTTTCTTCACCCCGCCACCTCTGTCTAGTTTTCTTTCCGTTTGTGTCGTCTATATGGTATTGTTCTTGCCTCTGTTAGTATGATTTCTGCTC
>JBBUKS010000042.1:6002829-6046334 GCA_038050645.1 Hedychium gardnerianum
GCCCCCGTGATTTACCTCCTCCGTGTTGGTCCTGGGACGGACTAGCAGGGGCGCTGGGGGCGAGCGTTTCGCCTTTTTACCACAATGAGTGAGATTAAATTGTCATAACATGATCAATTGATATTGATCATTATTCGAATTAGTTAGATTAACCTTCATGATTTATTTTCTCCATGTTAATTTTGGAACGAATTAACGAGGATGCTGGAGACGAACGTTTCACCTTTTATCACTACGAGTGAAATCAAATCTTAGAGGAACTGATTTGAGTCAATGTAGCCCATGGGTGTTGGAAAAGGTAAATGAAAATGGATGAAATTGAATCCAATCTAAATAGAGGAATAGTTTCACAAAAGTTCATAATAACAAGCTGATTTATATTGAATCATAATTTAAAAAATATTGCGAATATGATTAGACGCTGTTTCGCAATTGGCCACAACATACCAAAGGGCATGACTTTGCACACGATTCGTGTTGAGCCGACACCCAATAGATAACTAGTCAACTAGGTCTTGATCGATGAATCTGGTTCGATCCGATAGACCGCCTTCCATTGGTGTTCAACTCGATGGAATGTGGAAGTCAAGCCATACTCTGCAGTCCTGAAGTTGAGAGCTCACCTGAAAAATGAAGAAGAGAGGATGAGCAACTCACAGAAAAAGGCTGTTTTAAGATTTGTCAGCTCATATAATTAAAGAAAGATGCTGCAGTCATACAGTCCTCAAAATTCCCTCCAAAAATTTCAAACTCTTGCCATTTCACTCTCAATCATTTACACATCTACTATATTTGACAAATAATGACCAAGCAATGATAAAAGTCTGATAACTCCAGAAAGCATCTTGACAATTTTGAAACTTTGAGAAATATTTTGAAAAAGAAAGTAAAGAACACGAGGTCAAATGGAAATTTAAAGTAAACTTCCCAGATATCTATGTAACCTGATGACTTGTAGGTAGAGAAACTAGAACTAATAAAAGAAAATCCTGATAAATCCTCCTAATGCTTGTGAAGAACATTAATCATTAATTTAATTAATTTGAAGAACTACTGTATCTTCATTGAACTCAAAGAGAATGGAAAATAAAGTAAAAAAAAAAAAACTCTCTTGTTACTCTTTTTCTCCTCAGATTCCAGTTCAAACTCTTAATTCTCTTTCTTTCTTTCTCTGTTGTTCCTCGAGTGCTCCTATTAGCATCACAGATTGCACTGTCCTGCATCCTTGTTCACTGTCAGAAATGAATTCATGAAAGCCAACTAGATAAAAGAAGCAATCAGAAATATACTTGAGATCATAAATATTTTCTCACCACGGATCACTCGTGGCTTCAGTGTTTGCAAATTAACATTAGAATAGAAAAAAGTTGCATTAAAGTTCATTCGGGAAATAAACTCTTACAACTGTTTATATCGCCAGCCATTTGATCTGCATGGCTCAGTAATTGGCCTCGTGATCTCTGAACGGTTCCCAGTCCCACCTCACACGCCTCGACTTGTTCCATCCAGACGAGCTTTTGTTCCATCCTGTTCCGGAACAGCAAACACCAACTGGAGTAGGCCAGCGTCACAAGCATCAATCCCTTGTATTAACAAAGATCGACCAAGTACAACTAACGATCACATGGTTATTTTTCTACTACTTCCAGCTCGCACTCTTGGAACAGGCGAACGGCTCAAGAATTGGCTGTTTCTTCGCCTTAATAATTGTTCTTTGACTCACTAGCTGCCAAAACGAGCAGCAAAATTGTTTTTTTTGTATGCATAAAGAGAGAGAGAAGGAAGGTGGCGATAAAGAACATGTGCTATACGTAGCAGAGATGGGTATCTTTGCCTGCTGGATCAGCGGCAGCCATCCGATCGCATCATGGTCGTCGCCGGCCGCTAGCTGAGAGAGAGTGTGAGTTCTGCCGCCGCTGCCGCCCTATTTCAGTCTCTGAAACGGCCGATTTTCCTGCGAAAAATTGAATTTTGGAAAAGAAGATATGGATTAGATGCAGAATATGGTTTAAAATGCGATGAATAATAAATGGGGCAGAATTAAACAAATATGTTGGTGATGGAGGTAACGGCACGCCACACGGATATTATACAACAGTACGTTCGTGGAGGGACCACATGCTAACCTGCGCGTCTGATCCAGATTGAGGGAAGGAAGGAACGAGGAGGCGTACGTTAGCAGCTCTGGGGCGGTTGACGGCTAACGTGCGCCCGGCTTGGCAGCGAAGGTGAACCGGCGCAAAATAGACAAGCCGTGTGAGCGGCGGCTCGCTGATGTACGCCGCTCGCCGGAGAAAAACCAAGGGGTAAGATTAGGAACATACTATTAGCCTTTTGAGATCAGGAATACTTGAACCACAAGGATTTTTAGGAACAAAAAGAAATTTGAATTATTATTATTTTTTTGTTTTCTATTATGTTCTAGTTTATTTTTGGGGAGGCATGGCGATCCTGGCGCCGGGCCGATCGGGCAAATTGCGCCCGGTTCGATGCGTGGCCGTCGCGATCCTTCTTCTGCTGCGACGAGAAGAAGTGGGCGAGGCCGAAGACGGAGACGGTCTTGCCGGAGCTGCGGAGAGAGCCCACGGGTAGAACGTTTAGTACGGGCGCTACCCTGACGTTGGCGGAGTAAGACCTCTCAACGCCCCTCGGTCGCGGCCTCGGGCCACCGGTGAAGCTCCCCGGACTGCTCGAGCTTCGCTCCAGGCCTTGGAACACGATCTTGCCCGACGAGCTCATCCGCGGGCTTTCCACCGACACTCCTCGCTGTGGTTGCGTTGCCAGGTCAGCAGCCCGCCGACTAGGGTTTCTCGTAGACGTCGGCATGGCGGAGCGCGGCCGTATAAGGCGAACCCGGGGAGGGATGGGTCGTAGCTTGTCGGAGTCGATGGAGAGCCTGGCGAGGTCCTCATGGTCGGGGCCCGAGGAAGAAGAGGAGGAGGAAGAGGAGTGGGATAGACGGGAGGCAACAGACGCCGAGTTGTGATCCGAGTCGCGGAGTAGGGGGAGGCTCAACGACGCGTCGAAGGAGTCAGTCTTGGGTTGCCGGTGGAGTAGCAGATGCTTGAGTGCCGACCTAGAGACAGCGCTTCTCGAACCGGCGGATGCCCTCGCCTCTTCGGCGGCCGGTGCGCCGAGCACAGCTTGCACGCCGGTAGACTTCGCCGCCCTAGCTCTCTTGAGGCCGAGAAACTCGCGCCAGCGAGCGGCGCACCGTGGCGCGCGGGGGGAGCACGCGTACGGATCGTCACCGGCGGCGATCTCCGCCTTCCTCGGGGGATCCGGAAGGTCGATCTCCGTGGCCGAGAGTGGCTCCGCCTCCGACTCCATCAGCTTCGGAGCTTCCATATGGAGCGGCACCAGCTTTCCCTCGGAGAAGAGCTCGTCGGCGGGTAGCATGGCGACGGGATCGTCGTGGAGGCGGAACTCGAAATCCTCGGGGGAGGCGTCGGGATGGCCTTCATCAGGAGGGGCCGCCTCGGCAGAAGGGTCGGTGGCATCGTGGCTGAAGGAGATCCTGGGCCCTAGCCATGCGAACGCCTCCGATGGCGGCGGCGGCGGCGGCGAGAGGGCGACGCTGTTTAGCAGAGCGGAAGCCATAATGGAAGAAGAAAAACGGGCCGCAGAGGTAGAAAGAGACGTCTATGAGGGCCAGTGTTTGATTGGATCGAGGTTTCATTTATTTATACGTCCTTTGTCTTTAACTAAACGAATTTAAAAATAAAAATGACACCTCTTATTTTTATTATTATTGAACATCCTAATTTTAAAAAATAGTAAAATAACGTCCATCTCATCCTACATTTTTTTAAAAATTATTTAATATATTATAATAACTTTATCAAAATTATTAATATTTAAAGTAAAAATATAATTATTCATATTGTATTAAAATATTCCTTTTCAAATTTATCAAAATCGTGTTAATTCAATTAAATTCATTTTAATAGTATTTTAATAATTTTTTATTACATATTATAAAAAATTTTATTTAGAATTACTATATATATATATATATATATATATATAAATTACGAGTAAAATTGCTTTAGTAATTTTGAATAAAATAAATATATATTATAATTTTTAAATCTTTGAATGCTTTAACTCTCGAATATTTTGGTAACAGCACAAACGTCTCCCTGTGCCTCTCTTTCGCTGTGTCCTCTCGAGCCATGTAATTTCTTGTCTAACGCACTTTTCATAGAGAAAAGGATTTAAAATCCTGTCAGTAACAGTGAGAATTAGATCATCTTTTCTCTATACAAGTTGAAAAAATAAAATGAAAGAAAAAAAAAAAATCAGTTGTTCTCTCACAGTAGACAAATTTCTTTTACAATATATCTGCCTTCCAACTTACAAAGTGTGATTTTCTACAAATCTTCAAAGCCTAACAGCCTTTGGCTTGCAATTCAATCAATTGTTACATCAGAGTCTTCTTGATGTGATGGATCAAAGGTTACTTCTGGATCGAACAAGAGCGCTCGACGGACTGATGAACTGGGTTGCATCGGAGAACCGTTAGCTAATTTTGCATCAGATATAGCTCCATCATCCTCTGGCATATCAATCCGGCTTCTCTCTCTGCTATCAAAAGTTGAGGATTCCTCTTCCTCTTCCTCTACCCTGCCATTCCAGTTTCTCTTTCGACTCTTTTGGATCAGCTGAGTCCTGAGACAAATTTCGGATTCAACTATGCACTTGTTAGTAGCCGCGATATGCATGCTTAATTTCTGATTTGCAAGTTCTTCTTCCTCGTCAACCATGTCAGCCCAAAGTTTCCTCTCAGTCTTCCTTATCAGTTGAGTCTTGAGATTAACTTCAGATGTTGCAATAGTGGCGTTTGAAGCTGCAGTATCTATGCTGATGTTGAAATTTCTTAACTCCTCTATCAAGTCGTACCACGTTCGTACACCAGTCAGAAAAGAATCGTGTTTCTTTGTATCTGCTCTACTTAAAGCTGGGGAGTGACCTTCCTTCGAAATTCTTGTGGGAGTCTCAAAGATGTTAGTTAGTCTCTCATCATTAACAAAGGCATTAGGTTCTGTGTTCCAATTCTGATTTCTGCTACTTGGCAAGCTCCCATCACTTTTTTGTTGTGATTTTACCGTCGCAGTCGACCATATTCTGTTCAAGCTCTTGGGCTTCAAGACATGATCTTTTTCTCTAGATTTCAGGTAAACATGCTCTTGTATGGCTGCTCTTTGTCTCGTTAAATTTGAAGAATCTGGTGTTTGACCTGATCCCCTGATCAAGACTGAATCATTTTCCAAAGCTGATTCTGTGCCAATTTCATGGCAACTCTGTCTTTCTTTACCTGAGACAGATCTTTGGCTTTTGTTCTTACTCACCAAATCTAAACAACAGGTAGAACTAACACCATCGAACTCATTCTGATCAAGATTGCTAGTAAATACAAACTTCTCCGGCACATGATCTGTCATTTTAGGTCTTTTCTCCCACCAATATTGAGGATTGAAGAGTTGGTCATTCCCACCTTGTAAAATATTCTCTTTTAGAAAATCTTCCTCGTCGTCATAAAGATCACCTTGAGGTTCAAGTTCCACAAGCACTTTAGCAGCCCTTTTAAAAGATTTAAGGGAGAGCTCATCAAAAGCTTCTACTAGTGCACTTCTAACAGATTGTAGGATTAACTTAGCCTCCACAAGTCTTCCTTTCTTCATCACGCAGATGGCTAAATTACACTGCTTGTTGTTATCCTCCTCAATTGCCAATGCTTTCCTGCAACCATATACAAAGGGAAAATTTTAGTGGCTTAATCTTCAGTTTCTCATACAACTTTCCCCTTTCCAACTGCAAACTGAATAGTCGAGGACCTTTAAGTGATAAATCTATGTGTCAAGACAGGACAGTAGCTTTGAGTAACTCAGTCTTCATATTGCAGAAATAATTAAGTCAAATATCCTTCTTTAACTCAGCATTAGCAATGATGAACTGTGAGTTGCTTGTTAAACTTTTTAAAGAGTAACCTGATGTACAAAAATTATACAAAATTGATAACCATCATCTGGACTCTGGAGCAAGCTACATAAGTAGTTAAGGAGAAAGATAGCAACAAATGTCACACTTAACTTTTTCTACAGTGATAATTTCAATGGTATTATATGGCACCTATGTTAGGAGTTCCAGGAATTGAGCTAATTGCTTTGTACAAGAACTATCTACTATACATCTTGTTAGTGTTAGTCTGTTAGATTATATATACTGGAAACTGGTAGTTTACTGCAAGTTAAATGAATGGCAAAAAGATAAACCTTTACTGTTTAGTGGCTAGGTCTTAATTCCTACAAAAATACTGGCTGTGTTAAACTATACACATGTATTTGTAGCACTTAAAGAATACCTTAAACGCCTAAAAATCCAGGTAAGAGTATGCAATTCTGCATTGATAATAAAAATATAGATCCTGATGAACTAGATAACTTTAGCGTGTTACCAGAATAAAACAAAAATACATAACTCATCACTAGAACTCCTTTACTTGAGCCCACAACTAATATTGTTGTATTTTGTCGAAAAAGAAAAAAAATCGTTTCATCCTTTCTTTGCACTATATTGCAAATATGGAACAACCTTTTAATTGTTAAACAGGAAGCTAGGTGAGTGATTAAACATAAATCAATTTTCTGTTTACTCAATCATTAATCAGTAAGCCAATAGCATAGATGCACAAATTATTTACTTTTTATTTTGTTCAAATAAAGCATTCACTTGATCCCTATTATTAAGCATAAATGTTAGGAAATGGTAGCAAAAGTGATTCACAGAACCTCACCTGTAAAGTTGTTCGGCTTCTTCATAATTCTCAGATTGCATGTGAAGCCAGGCAAGGTTTCCTAGTAGCCTGCGAAAGCATGTTCTTGATAAAATGAAATTTCATATCCAGAGTTCATAGTGTGTCCAAACTGGAGAAAACAACATTTGCCAATACATTTAATATAGAGATAACATGACCAGAAACCTAGCTACCTGCATTTTTCATGGTCAAGGGAGACATGAAACCTTTTGCCTTTGTATCTTGTTAACTTTGTTTTCCTCCCACCAAAGGCTAGCCCCTCATCAATCATCTTTAACTTGAAGTTTAGCATCTCAATTTGGTCATTTATTCTCCCACATTTCTTGTAATGCACATGAAGAACAGGAGATTAACACCACATTACACAAATCATTCTTTGTATTAAATTTACTACAGCAATTGATACCAATATAAAATCTATAATGTGAGATATAGTTGAGAATATTATTGATCCTCCAGTAAATGGGAAATAGTTTGTTGATCCACTGGTAGTGTAGATCATGAGCAGATAATCTGTGATACTAATTACCAAGATGAAAACTAGCATTCATAATAATTAGCATTTATTTTCTTATAATACAATAGGCATTAATTTACCTTGTGGTTCTGTAAAAAGTTGAACTTACCTTGTAGAGTTCAAGAAGAACATTGTCAATGGATTCTTGTGATAGAGGAGAGCATAGGTGGCGAAAAGATTTAATAGCCTCTATGGCTTCTTCAGCTCGATTCATCTGTTTCATTGAAAAGGCCATGTCCTTCAGTGCACTGTCAACTCGGTCACCACTGTTTATAGCAGCCCAAAATAATGGAATTGACTTTTGTGGATCTTTGTCAATAACCTGCCATTCATCCAGAAAAATTGTGAGTCAAAGTTAACCACTAATTATGAAGGAAGGTATTAACTGATGCGGATGTAAGAATGAACAATATATATCTTCAAGAGCCAGAACAGTAGCAAGAACTATAGATTTAGGAAAAAGAATATTGACTTTCATTGCCTTCTCAATTTGAAGTTTCCATACTACATGAAGTGTTGCCTAAAGTGGGTTAGTAGTGACTGATTTCATCAATTTGGTCCGTGCTCATGAAAGAATTAAGTGCACACAATGCCCATTTCATGCAATACTTCAATCAACAAAGTTGTGAATGATGCCTGAATAAATTAATGGAGCTAGTCAAATAATTTCCTATTTTTATGGCATGTATCAAGATCCAAATTTTCGCTTTTTCAGAGGCATTTCAACAACAAGAAAATGTCATGATCACTAGAGGTTCATCTAATGACATGAGTGCATGAGATCTCATGACTAATTTCTTAACTGTATCTCCTCTAAGTTAGATGAGACTGACAAAGCTTTTCTACAATAGGTCCCATATGCTAGTGGAGTTGGTAGTAGCATATGCTAGTACATGGCTTTGAAATGCATTCCGGTGTCTGTTAATATATGAAAATTGTCAAAAGTTTGAATATTAAGCTATTTTAGTTGTGAATCTCTATGTTTTTCTCAGGAAATGCAATTTGTTATCAGGTTTAGGATCTTTCAACTATCAAACATGCATGTCTTTGCTTTTGTCATCGAATAATGAAGGTTGCTTAGTTGAATGAGTAACGGCTAACACATGCTGGTTATGCTTATCGACATTTCTCCTTTTATGATATCAAGTTCAAAATAATATAAACAAATCACACAGAACATTCACAAACCATCCATGCACATACTAACAAAAAACCACTCAACAAGTAAGAAATATTCTAGTCTAGAAAACCTATAAGAATATCAAGAGGGGGTCATAACAGCAGCTATGGATACAAAAAGTTTAGATAATTAGACAATCTCTTTAGATTATCAAATTACAATTAGAGATCTTTTCTATATTCCAATAATAGTTGTGAGGAAGAAATATAATTACTGTCATCATAACACTTAGCACACAAGCTACATGAGCAGAACCAAGCTCACGAGTTAGAATTTTACAATGGTATGAATTCTACTTTCAAACATAATTTGCCAAAGCAACCAAAGAGCACAATTCCTACAATAGATTGCATCGAATAGTTGTTTGATAGTCAGTCAGAGATATAGAAATTATATAAAGAGAACTAGAAAATGATTGCCTTGTGAAAATTCTTGTTATCTTAAAAGTGGGCAAACATGAATTTGTAATTCCCATCGGAAAAAGATAAAGAAAATTAACTATCTGATTGCTACAACAGAAACAATACCAAGGCACACAATGAGGTCAAAGGTTAAATTATTCTCTCATACCATGACTAAACTATGACCAGTGATATAAACCTTTGTAGAGCTCAATGGGCGACAAGATTCATGTAAGCTAGCCAAATATTTGGGACAAATACTCCTTGATGATGGTAATGATGCATACGAGTAAATTAAGAGAAGTGGAACCTGACTTATGCCTTCTTAAGTATTCACCCATCTAAGATCATAAATTATCTTTATTAGCCCACAGTTTGCTATGTAGGACAAAATTGGGGTATCACACATAATGAAAAGGAAATTATGTAGATTGAATCTTAAATACAGATTGTTCTTAAGAAACAAAACGAAATCAAACAGTTTATCACTCAGACGAGTAACTGAATTCCATTAGAGCGAATAAAAACGATTCAGTGACCAGGAGGAGCAAGTTATCAACTTATAATAATGTTCTTAGAAAGGATAGATTTCTTGTTGCAATGCTAGAAAATTTCAATTCTGCATGCCTGGACGTGTTTGGCTAGCACATAAGGGGAGCCCTGCGGCTGCAGATTTGGCATCCCATGGCCGGAAGGCGTACAATAGCTCAAATTGCCCGCGACCACCGTCGCCTTCTGGGGAGTACACGGAACCGTCCACGGAGGCACCATTTTCCCCGTCCCTCTCGCTGAAAACTTCTTCCCCGTGCTCCACACCGCCACCGTGCCCCCAAAGTTTCTTGGCGGAAACAAAGAGAACCCTCTTTCAAGAAATCATCTTTTGCCTCAGAAACTCTCACGACGTTCTCGGACTCAGCCAACAAGATGAACCCTCGGAGAATCCTTTGATTTTGTTGCCGGAAAACCAGTTTCTTGGAGCTAAACCTCGACGGAGATGGAGGGGCCAATCAGAGGGCCCTTGTCCGCCGTCACCGGTGGAAAAGGACTTCCAGTCCCAGCACAAAACCCCTCGTCCCTGCCTCTTCGAAGCCGGAAAACCACTTGCAATCGCCGGAATGCCGATTCCAAATGCGAGCGGAGGTGAAATGAACGTTTGGAACGTGGAGATGCGGGGGCGAAGTTTAAAATTACAGGGGTTTTATTTATGGTTTGTAACTCCCATGTTAAATTATTTTTATTATTTTACCTTTTTATATTTTTACCATTTTAAAATTTAAGTTTGCAATTTTGCCATTACAAAATTTAATACCATGCACAAATGCCATCGAAAGTTACAGAGCTGAAGGAACGAAAATAGACGAAGGGTTGCCACTGGCAGCCCATCCCTTGCCTCCTCACACGCCAATGGATCAGCGGATCCTCCTCCACCCACTCCATCTCTTCTTCTATCTCTTCGTCTCCATATAAATCTCTCTCCGATCTCTTCTCCGATCACTCCGCCAACCTTCCTCTCAGTCACTCTCCTCTCTTTTCCGTTCCAATTCGATCCGGTCCAATCGGAGTTCGAGATGCGAGGAGGCGGCCTGTGGCAGCTCGGCCAGTGCCTTTCCCGGCGCATCGCCCAATCGAGGCCTGGCGCCGCCCCCAAAGCCCGTCCCTTTTCGGCCACCCCCGCCGCGGAGCCGGTGGAGCTCAAGAAGACCGCGCTCTACGACCTCCACGTCGAGAACGGGGGAAAGATGGTGCCTTTCGCCGGGTGGAGCATGCCCCTCCAGTATAAGGATTCCATCATGGACTCCACCCTCAACTGCCGCGCCTCTGGGAGCCTGTTCGACGTCTCCCACATGTGCGGCCTCAGCCTCCGCGGCCGCGACGCCATCCCCTTCCTCGAGACGCTCGTCGTGGCTGACGTCGCCGGGATGCGCCCCGGCACTGGGTCGCTCACCGTGTTCACCAACGAGCGCGGCGGCGCCATCGATGACTCCGTGGTGACGAAGGTGCAGGACGACCACATTTACCTGGTGGTGAACGCTGGGTGCAGGGACAAGGACCTGGCGCACATCGGCGCCCATATGGAGGCCTTCAAGAAGAAGGGAGGGGTTGTTGATTGGCACATTCACGACGAAAGGTCGCTGCTTGCCCTCCAGGTATTCCAGATCTGCTCCAGGTCGATCTTAAGGACACAAATCTGATGTTGATTTCTTCTCTATTTCATTTCTACATAAAGATCCCTGCTGCGATTGATCTAGATAATTAATTAAAGAGTAGACCATCATACTTACACAACTCAGTTCATAGTTTTCAGATTCTATTGCTTGTGTTTCCATCTAGTTCAACAAAGCTGATGTTTTTGATCAGTACTTTGCTTACTCATCATCGTGAATCAGCTATAGAGAGCCTGCTACTTAACATTTAGGGAATGAAACATCAATGTCGTTTCCAGCTTTGAGGTTGTTAGATCTGAATCCACCTTTGTGCATATTTTTACTCAAGTGTAGAGAGCTCAATTGGTTGTATGATTGTTGGTATTTTAAATTCTCTACATTGCATAGAGATCATATACATTCTGAGAATTCATTACAATCAAATTAATATGATTCAAGATTCATTCTACTTTTACTTGATGAAATAGCGCATACTGGCATGGGATAATCATCATTTTGAACACCTGCGTAGGTAGGAGGACATCTTTGTTCAATGCTTATCCTAACAGAATATATTTCTGTTTGATATCGAATTCATTTGTCCATCAAGTTTGTGACTGAGCTACTACAATCAAATGGCCAGTGTACTATACAGTTATAGACGTGGCTTTATTTTTATCCCAGAAAAATTCAAAAAATTAAATTGTTTTTATAGATATAACAATTTTGATGTTATCATATTTATTCTTGAGAAATTCTTTTGATTAACTTTGGATGTATGGTGAGGCATCAATCGCTTCAAGCACAGAAGTTGCTATGTGAGTTGGTCTTTGATGGCTATAGCTAGTACTTAATGGCTCAACTTGCTCATATCTTAAGCATGATTCCATTTCTTTGCCTTTACTTTCATGCTTAAGAATTCACATATAGCCTTTAACACTTGTATCGAATGCAAATCTATATCCCTATAAAAACCACTGTCATCAGTCTCTGCATCAGCTATTTTACTGTTTTTTTAATCAATTTCCTTACTGGCTAACTCTGAATTGGCTTTCCTTTCTTCATGAACAAACCCAGGGTCCTCTTGCTGCATCAGTTCTTCAGTTGCTGACAAAAGTGGATCTAAGCAAACTTTATTTCAGTGAGTTCTGCACATTGGACATCAACGGATCACATTGCTTCCTTACAAGAACCGGGTACATGTTTTTTTTTTGGGTTTTTAAAGTATTAGGATTTCAGGACAATAAATTTGCCTTGATTGAATACAACAAAAGGACATAGCGAGAATATGCTTGTCATGCTCCCTACGAATGTGTTGATTGTTGAACAAGTAGATAACTATCTATATTTTAAGGAGAAAGAACTAAATGATCTTTAGGTCAAGGCATCAAACTATGAATTTTGAGGAAATGCATAGTTAAATCATTTTTCTTATATCATCCGATACCTGTGAGTAAATGCAAACAACTTAGTCCTCGGTGAAGTGAAATCAAAACAGTTGCCCTCTCTGGATAATATCAATGCCGTATAAGCATTAAAGATAAAAGTACAGTTCAAAATGCTTGATCTATTATGCTATAGTCGTATTGCTTTTCAAGATTACTCATTGAATGGTACAGTCTACGAAGTTAATGGCTGATACTAGTCGAAGGATTCCCTCTATGGCATCCTAAATATCTCACATATTTTGCTGCTTAAGCCCTTATATCGTCATCTCTAATCGAGTCAACTTGTCAAATCATCTATCTCAAATCATTTTGAAATCATCTTTAAATTTGTAGCTTAAGTTGTGCCACCATTTTTTGCACTTCTTGAATCACAACTATTCCCTTATCTCATCTTCCTGAGGTTTTCAGCTATACAGGCGAAGATGGTTTCGAGATATCGGTTCCATCAGAGAATGCTGTGGATCTTGCCAAAGCAATTCTGGAGAGATCTGAAGGGAAAATAAAGTTGACAGGGTTAGGCGCCCGTGACAGTCTTCGCCTTGAAGCTGGCCTATGTCTATACGGGAACGACATGGAGCAACACACCACACCTGTTGAGGCAGGCCTCACATGGGCAATTGGCAAACGAAGAAGAAAAGAAGGTGGCTTCTTGGGTGCAGACGTGATCCTGAAGCAACTCGAGGAAGGGCCACCGGTCCGACGCGTTGGTTTCTTCTCAACAGGCCCACCCCCGCGAAGTCACAGCGAGATCTTGAGCAGCGATGGTGAAAAGATCGGAGATGTGACGAGTGGTGGGTTCAGTCCCTGCCTGAAGAAGAACATCGCAATGGGGTATGTCAAGTCTGGTCTCCACAAGCCAGGAACCGAAGTCAAGATCGTCATTCGCGGGAAGTCAAACGACGGTGTCGTTACGAAGATGCCGTTCGTACCAACGAAATACTACAAGTCATCCTAGATCTGTTTAATTTGAGTTTGCGAGTTTCCAATCTGTTTCTATGGAGATAATGAACAACTGCAAATAAGAACACCTCCCAAGTTTTAAAGGTCACTGCTTCATTTGTGTTTGTGGTTCCTTGAAGCTGTGACTTAATTTTGTGCTTCAAATCAATGCTTGAGACTTGAAACGACTTGGTAAAGAAATGATATTTTGTTCTAAAATTTTAAAAAAAGGATAATAAATTTTTAATCTATCAAAGTATTTCCTTAATGAATGATATGGTTTATCAAAATTGTGTTAAAGCTAACTTAGTTGATACGAATGACTGATGAGGTTAAAATGAAAGGATTTTTAAAACTATGGAAGGCACTTTGAAATAAAATTGGTTTGGGGAGTAAATTAAAGATTTCCCTTGATAATTAATGGAACCGTCATCGGGTTTGAATATCATAACGGCCCGGCCCAATTTGATTCGATTAAACGGCCCAATAATTTACCTGTCTTCTCCACGCGTTACTTGTTGTTTCTCTCCATTTTTATGCGGTCTTTCCATCCCAATTCCAATCTCAATCGCTCTTCCCCGCCGGCGATCGATCTCTGCTCTTCTCGACGCCGGCACATCTTCTGCGATGGAGGAAGACCTAGCAGGAGGCGCAACCACCGCCCCCGACCCCGACGGACCCGACGGCGTCCGCATGACCTGGAACTCCTGGCCCCGATCCAAGGTGGAAGCGAGCAAGTGCGTCGTCCCCGTGGCTGCTTCCTTCTCCCCGATCCGCTCCTCCTCCTCCCTCACTGTCCTCCCCTACTCCCCGCTCCGCTGCAGGCCGCCTTGCGCCGCCGTTCTTAACCCCTTCGCCCGCGTCGATTTCGGCGCCAAGATCTGGATCTGCCCCATATGCTTCTCCCGCAACCAATTCCCTTCCCACTATGCCGGCATCAGCGAGACCAACTACCCGGCGGAGCTTTACGCCCAGTGCACCACGATCGAGTATGCTCTCCCGCCCATCGATGCCGCTGCGCCGCCGCCGCCGCCTCCCGTGTTCCTCTTCGTTCTTGACATATGCCTCATAGAGGAGGAGCTTGACTTCGTCAAGTCCGCCATGCGTCGCGCCATCGGCCTCTTGCCCGACCATGCCCTTGTCGGGTTCATCACCTTCGGTACCCAGGTCCTCCTCCACGAACTAGGATTTTCTGATTTGACGAAGGTCTATGTGTTCCGTGGGACGAAGGAGATCACGAAAGAGCAGATCTTGGAACAGTTGGGGCTTTCGTCCGCTGGTGTTCGACATGGCTCTGTTGCTCCTGGGTATCCCAAGGGACACCAGGCTAATGCGCTGCATCCTTCGACATCCGTCAATAGATTCTTGCTTCCAGCATCCGATTGTGAATATACTCTCAATGCTGTGAGATCCACTATCTACTTGCCCAAATTAGTTTGAGCGATAGCATTTCTAATCTTATGCTAAATATTTTCTTCCTTCCCGTATTTGTTTCATTCCAGCTGCTAGATGAGTTGCAATTAGATCGCTGGCCTGTGGAGGCAGGTAATCGACCGCTGCGTTGCACTGGAGTTGCCCTTTCTGTTGCAGCTGGCTTACTAGGAGCATGCATTGCTGGCACTGGTGCCCGGATCATAGCTTTAGTTGGGGGACCGTGTACTGTTGGCCCTGGAATGGTAATATACCCTGCTTCCTTTGATAGCCCTTTTTGCTCTCATGATGTTGTAATATTAAATTCAAGGTATTAACAAACGATTCTTGTCAGTTCTAGAGCCCAGCGGCAGGCGGCAGCCTAAGCAGGGCCTAGCCAGTTTAGAATTAAAATATGGTTAGGCACTCAAGTTTACAATCATATTAAAAATCAATAAGCATATAATAATAATAACAAAATATATCCTACTTCACTTGCATTTAATTGAAAAAAAAATCATAATAAAATATATAATTAAGTATGATAAATTCACATTGCAAGAAAACATATAGTAAATTCATAATCTATCATCATACTGCAATATCATAATATAAAATAGATAATTAGTATCATACAGTCAACTTAGGATGTATGCTTGAAACTAAGGGATTAATATTATTCGTTATTGGACCCATCTCTTCCACTAAATTGCTTGTTTTCCTCAATGAACCAAATTGGGTTGCCTAAAAGGGCTGCATAGGCAGTCTACTTAGCATGTTTTTGAATTGACTACCTAACAGGGTAAACATGCCCTGTAGGCGAAGTGGGAGTCTGCCAAAAAGCTTAGGCATTCACTTAAGCTGTTTTTTTGAAACCATGTTTAAATTAAATATGCTTCGTAGTTTTTGGCGTAAGCCCTAAGTGATGGATTTATTTTGTTAAGATGGACTTTAAATAGTCGGGATATTCAAGGTCTTGATGATGATAATGATGACAATAGTGTAATATGTTCTTACAACTGGCATCCTTGGTGTTTATAGGAAAGGATATGTTTGTTGAGTTGTGATCTGTCACTATTCTCATCTCGAATATGATTGTTGTGTGACTAGAGCTGCAAGTTGCCGAGCATCTCTGTGCTTATTGCTTAAACATTTCTCTGTCTCAGTTCTGTTAGGTTCAGGTGCTTTTTTTAATGTATGTTTGGTATTGAAACCACTAGTTTAGTATGTAAATTATGCTTTGCAGTTCTTTTCCTTATTTTCTCGTTTACATGATGATAATTGTGTTGTTAAAATATGATTGCACCTTGCTAGATTAAAGTTTGAGCATGCAATTTTGGTCCCTTGTGATGTCATTTGTTTAAAAAAAATCTGATGGGTGGTTTGGAATCCACTGTTTGTTAGAACTTATAGTATATCACTTGCAGATTGTGTCAAAAGACCAATCAGAGCCAGTCCGTTCACATAAAGACCTTGATAAAGATGCTGCTCCCCACTTCCACAAAGCTATCAAGTTTTATGATAATCTCGCAAAGCAGCTGGTTAACCAGGGCCATGTCCTGGACCTTTTTGCTTCAGCACTTGATCAGGTTTAGTTTGTTCAATCTCATAGCCATCTTTCCATTTTATAGGCAATTGGCAAACTTCTTTGGAAGTTGCATGCAGCATTTGTTGCGATCATACTGTTTTATATTTGATGAACATAGGATTAGAACACATGAAAGCAATGTCAAGTGTGAAAATTTTAAAATTTTCATATAGCTATTTGTTGTCGATGTTGGACTGGTTGCCCTGGTTATTTTCTTCAAATGTCTTAATTATCACTTTGTCTTGACACTTTGTTATCTTCTGTATAATGCTTTAAAACATATCTTATCTCGACAATATGCATGCTGATGTTATCATCAACCTTCAAATAAATGCTCCATATGTATATTTGAAGTTTTAAAATAAAACATGCTACTTATATGGCTGCATATTTGTTTGTAGAATTTGCATGGTGGCCATATATCCATATTGCACCAAGACGAAATAAGGAACCACATATAATTGTCATATTCCAGTTTTTATGATTTGTATTGTTAAGACATAGTCCTAGCTTGCAAGACCATAACCACATGATTTTAGAAAACAAGATGTTTATTTGTAGCACCTCAAATTGCTATATAATTTATGGTGTTTTAACTTTGGAAGACCTGTCAAACATGATAAATAAGTTTTATTGTAGGCTTCAGCTGATTTTTTTCCTCATAGAACCTGTTATAAGTATGACAAAAGTGAAATGATTTTCTTGCCCATGAAAATATATGCAGGTTGGGGTTGCGGAGATGAAAGTAGTAGTTGAAAGGACAGGTGGGCTGGTTGTCCTTGCTGAAAGTTTTGGACATCCAGTTTTTAAGGATTCATTTAAGAGAATATTTGAGGATGGCGAGCAGTCTCTTGGGCTTTCCTTTAAGTAAGTAGGTTGCAATATTTTTCAGTAGTTATATGTCACATCAGTATACTTATCTCTTTGTTGATAAAATTGTTGTACTTGGGTAGCTGTAGTTAAATCTGCTGTCCAGTTGCAGACTTTAACTAAGGAATCAAGATAGATCTATTAGTGGTCAAAAACATTTTTAAAATGAATCTTCTCTGTTTTATTATTTGTTATAGTATGAGCTCCATGTTTTACTCTTCCTGATATGAGCCTTGGAGCTTATTCAGCCACAGCCCTTGTGTTGTAGCTAAATTGTGACAAAGCATGTTAGTTGGCGATTAAGCAATTCCAGGCATACATTTCCGATTAAAAAAAAAGGACAGCCGGTGCACGAAGCTCCCGCCAATGCAGGGTCCCAGGGAAAAGTCTATTGTATGTAGCCTTACCCTACTTTGCAAGAGGTTATTTTCGAGACTTGAACCCGTGACCTCTAGGTCACACGGTAACAACTTTACTGTTGCGCCAAGGCTCCCCTTCCGATATCTATATTATATGAAATGAAGCCGGCAATTAAGCAATTCAAGACATCTAATTCAGATATATATATATATTGAAATAATGCAAATCCAATTGATTATTTTGCCAATTGCCAATTGATTCTCTACTTTCTAGCGAAAGGCTGCTTAAAACCCCTATTTTTTCTTTACTTTATGGTGTACCAATAATTTTTTTAATCAGCATATTCCTAGCACTCCTTTCTTTATCCATAAGACAATCTTGTTCCTTTAACCTTTTAACTCAAAGTAGCATTATCATGAACATTAGGATATCATAGGCCAAATTATTTTTGTTAGGGGAAGAAATCAGTGGTTATTATATATTTCTGTTTATTTCTGTACTCTTACAATTCTTCAAGGAACACAATACTTATGGCTCTTTCTATAATCTCAGTGGTACACTAGAGATCAATTGCTCGAAGGACATCAAAATTCAGGGAATTATTGGACCGTGTACATCCTTGGAGAAGGTTATTTTATATTTAAATACTGAACTTGACTTGAGTGATTTATGATGGAATGCATTTTGGAAAAAAAAAGTTGAAATTTTGCTGTCTAGTGAATGCAAAGCTGACTAATGGACAACTGCAGAAGGGAGCTCTCTCTGCAGACACTATTGTAGGACAAGGGAATACAACTTCATGGAAGATGTGCGGTCTCGATAGAACTACTTGTCTTACAATTTTCTTTGATGTTTCACCAAGTGAAAAATCAAATCAATCTGGAATTCCAAATCCACAGTTGTATATACAATTCCTAACCAAGTATGTTGTTTTCTTCTTTACTATTATATTTGTTCCATTTTTAAAATGCAAGCTACGATAATTATCCATTTGATGGATGCTTAGCTATCAGAATCCTGATGGTCAAATGAGGTTACGTGTTACAACAGTTACCAGGAAATGGGTTGATGGCTCCAATACAGAGGTAAGTTCCCAGTTTTCCACTTTATATACGAGTTTCTAGGTTATTGTTCCTTGTTCGTACGCTCTTAGCTTAATTTAAATGTGATTGGCAAATCTTTTTCAATTTATTGGTTTCTTACTATGATTAGACTTGATTTCTTATCTGTCGCATTACTCAATGTGAAGGAGTTGGTGGAAGGATTTGACCAGGAAACTGCAGCTGTTGTATTAGCAAGATATATATCCTTAAAAATGGAGATGGAGGTAAATTCTTTTACGACCTGGCTTTTGGTAACATGGCTTGGCATATATCCTTATTTTTTTTTTTTTTGAAACTGCATATATCCTTATTTATTTGCACAGTTTAGCGTGTTCTCTTTCTTATTTTTTTCCTTTTGTCACACCAGTAGGGAAAATTAGTGTAGTGCTAGAATTATGAAAATATGCTTTGAGATGATACAGTTAAAATGAATAAGTTACTGAGCTTTTGTATTCGCTAATAATTTTCTTTAGGAAGAATTTGATGCAACACGATGGCTGGATAGATCTCTCATTCGCATTTGTTCACGATTTGGTGATTACCGAAAAGATGATCCTGCTTCATTTACACTACATCCAAACTTCTCGATCCTACCACAATTCATGTTTAATTTACGACGCTCACAATTCGTCCAGGTACTTCTCTCATTGACATCACAAGCATTGTTTCAGTGTGCAATACACCTCTTTGTTTATTATTTTCGGGTGGATTCTCTTGCTACAGGTTTTTAACAACAGCCCTGATGAGACTGCTTATTTCTGTATGTTGCTGAATCGTGAGAGTATCACCAACTCCGTAGTGATGATCCAGCCTTCACTGCTTTCTTACTCTTTCAATTCGCCCCCTACCCCTGCATTGTTAGATGTGTCATCTATAGCTCTAGATCGTATATTATTGCTTGATGCATATTTCAGTATTGTCATTTTTCACGGTGTGACCATTGCTCAGTGGCGCAATATTGGATATCAGAATCAGCCTGAACATCAGGTATTATGGTGTTCCTTATGATGGCTACTTAGCTTCTTTCAAACATGATTTTTTTCCCACATCTTTAGAGATGGATATCCATAATGGTACCATTGAAAATTATTGCTTTAATTGTTAATATTATCTAATTTCATCACTATTTTCAGTGTTTATGATGTTTCCGGATTCAACTTACATATATGCCTGAGCAGGAAATTAATTGGATTTTGATCTTTTCTGCTACGGTACTCGACAAGAGGTGCATGAAATTTGATCCTTGCATTATTTTTAAACACTTGCAGGCTTTTGCTGAGCTATTACAAGCTCCTCAAGTTGATGCTCAAGCAATCATCCGAGAACGCTTCCCAGTTCCCAGATTAGTTGTCTGTGACCAGCACGGTTCCCAGGTACTTTCACTCTGCACTTCCTATGTGTTATATGTCAAACCCATCATTGCAGAAATAGCTGCACGATGTCTTTGTGCAAAACATATACAAAAATTGTTCTTTCTAAATTCATTCAAAAATGCTTACTCAAGTAAAAAAAAACCTTAACCCTCCTAGGATGTGTATAAACTGAGAATTCCCTATATAATGATCAGTGATCACATCAGAACTGTATGGGCGATCAGTTGTATCCACTTTTTCTCAGTTATGGTGCTGAACGTCAAACGTGTGTTTGTTTCCTCTGCAGGCAAGATTTCTGTTGGCAAAGTTGAACCCATCAGCAACATACAACTCCGCCCATGAGGTTGTTCCTGGCAGTGATATCATATTCACCGATGATGTCAGTCTTCAAGTTTTCTGTGAGCATCTCCAGAAATTGGCTGTTCAGTCATGAGGAGATAGGTATGCTTCTTGTTCTATCTTACTTGGGTTCGAAAGTAGATCATGGCGTGCGTAACTTCAACTTCTTCGCTTTCATTCATAGTTAAATTCCTTAACCATTTACGAGGATGAAAATCATCCAGGGTTTTGTTGCTCGATTGTTAAGTTGAGATGACGTGTTGGCCTTGTCATATCAGCATGTAGTGAAACAGCATTGGAATAGTCGTGTAGAGTAGTAGTTAATCCATAGTTTGCATGCTTCCATTTGTCAAGTATAGGATACTTCGTTATGTTCTTTTTTACTTATAAAACATTTGTAGCGCGAGTCTTGATAATAAATACACTCCTTTGATAGCATATCAAAGCCATTGACTGATTTCGTGGGTGTTTAATGTATTCCAAAACTATTATCATCATCAAGGGTGTGTTTATCCTAATTTTTCAGAATCCTTTATATGAAGTTTCTGTCTATTGAGTTGTATTGTGAGAAAAGAATGAAGAGCATTTGAGAGCATATCTTGTACTTGTTTGCTCTCTGTGATCACATCATAACGTAGTAGAGGTGATTCACAAGAGAGCAATTTCTTATGGCAAAACCTTAAAGATCCATTTTAGATAAAACATAATAATTCATAGAAGAACAGTTCGCCGTAAGTGAGATTTTGTAAAGATATAATATTCCATTCCATCATGTATTTCTCCTGTTTTAGTAGTAAGTTCATAATGGAAAAAAATGGGTCAAGAAAGATCAACTAAATGAACCATTAGGGGTAATCCTTTTCCTATTTTTACTGATATATTTGTAAAGATAATCATAATAAAGCAGATTAAGTGTGAGGCAGATTAAAATTTACATAGGACTATTTTTGATGAAAATGGTGGATATACATTATCTAGTGTTATAATTATCTAATTTAGTTTCTTAATAATTAAAGAGTTAATTATTTTGAAGTGTAATAAATACATAGATCCTAATTCAATTTTTCTTTTAATTTTAAAACTTAGTCAGCTCCATTCTTCCCCAATGAGATTTTCTCTAACTATCATCTTTCTTACTCTTTCGGTACCTCTACTTAGGCAAGGCGAAGTCTTAATGCATAAAGTCTATCAATGACAATTTGATCCACCCAAATTAAAGCTCGGAAAAATATTATAAAAAAAATTCTAAACTAAGCTGACTCAATTTAATATATAGAATACTATTATATTAAAAACAAAATTTATTTAAGCATGATCAAAATTATTTTAATTTGATTATCATATCAATAATGACATAATATTTTAGTGTATACTAATAAAATATTTTTTCCTCGGAAGATCCTTCATCATTATTCTTTTGACATTGTCCAATGCAAAATGCATTGCAATAGGAATCATCATCCAGAAGAAACAGGCAATAATAGACAATGAGTCGGATCTGGAAGACAAGGCGTGCATTATGTGCACTTGGAATCAAGTAATTTGCCTGCAGAATGAGCTGGGTGACAGTGATGCAACAACAAATATGTTCAGCAAATTATTACTTCTGTTTTTCCATTTCCTGAATCAGAGACTAAAAAAAAAATGATCACTCACAGGGTAGTAGCAGCAGCAGCAGTAAACTTGATCTTATAACAAGGAAACTATGTTTGAAGAAACAAGACATCATATCTACAAACTTTAATATCTCGATATGAACTTCAAGCAACAGGTCTCATAAGTATTCAAGTCTGATGCTTTTGGGAAAGGATAAAATTTTCACTAGTAATTTTCTACTGGATCTGCAGATTAAGAGTTTAGGGTACAAAGTAGCAACGGCAGTGTATTATTGCATTTACAGTAGACTAGAGTACAAAGTTCAAAAACAGATTGATACTAAAGTTGATTATCAGAAGGTTCAAATGTAGTAGCCTGAGAACAATGTATGGAGCGTTTTATTGATGGAAGTGTAACGCCAGAAGCATCTTCAACAAAGGAACATTCATTTCCTGCAGTTTAAGAATGTGCTCACCTTGTTGTGCTACAGATATTTTCATTGATGAGCTAAATTTTCTGTTTAAGGACATGACGCAACTGAACCTTTTGACTCTCCATTCTCGCCTCCATAAGCTTTGCCTTCAAACTTTGCTTCTGATTACCCAGTGGCCACTCAATGCACCCTTTCATTCCTCGAGCAATATAAGGATTCAACGAGTCAGGTGAGCTCCACTGTCCTATGCTCCCTGGGCTTAATCCAGTTTCACCTAATCCTAAATCAGAAGATAGGGTTCCATTTGATAGCCATCCGTTAGCATGCTCGACCGAATGTTTCTTGAACTCTTCATCATTATTTGAAGTGAGTGTGCCATAGGAAAGCCTCCCATCTGACAATGACATTCTCCCAGGTTTTACCTCAACTGATGTTTTCTTGAGATCTTCGACGTTATCATGTGTTGCTGATCTCCATAGCCTATACAGTGAAGACACCTTTTTCCTTAAATTTGCATTTGTAGAACAAACTTCTATGGTTTCAGTGTTTAGTTTGTTGTCCCCACTTTCCTTCCGGTGCGCTTCATTTGGTGAAGCATGAGTTTCCTTGCAGCAACCATTAACATATTGTTCACTACCATCGAGAGTATTGCTGGAGCCTTGTTCCTCAGCATGACTAACTGCTTCCCAGTCACTGTCATCTTCCGCATCGTCATTGCTATCTATGAACTCATGTACATGGTGTTTTATGGGATGCTCAAGATAGACATCTGTCTCGGGACTGCTGGTGTTGATCTTTGAGGTATGACTTCTGGGGCTGTGACCACAGCAAGGTTGAATGTCTCTCTCGGTAGTTTCTTGCCTTGACTGGAGTTCTTCAAAGACAGAATAGATGTCTTCGGAATCAGGTGGTGGCTGATAAGTGAACTCCTTTATTGCCTCAACATTAACGGAGTTTATTTTGTCTTTGAGTAACTCAGCTTCTCTCGATACTGCCACATCCATGTCTTCAGCCTTCCTTGCAGCTAAAAATGCATCTACCTCTGCTTTTAGCTCCCTCATCTGTGAATACTTTTCCCCGAGAGTTAATTTTGCATCCATTAACTTCATCTGAACCCGTTCTTCACGCCATACTTCTGCCATCTGCAGCATCCTCTTCTCCTCTTCAACTTCTTCTCTCATCTTCATTACTTCAACCTTAAGAGCCTCAATTTCTGTTTTGTCTTCCCCAATCTCTTTCGCAAGCTCATCACAGACCTCCTCGGCGAGCACACGAGCTTTGCATTCATTCTCATAATCCTGCAAGAGCTTCTTTGCAGTCATTTTGGCCTCAGCATGCTCGCTGACAAGCTTGGAATGAACAATCTCTATCCTTTGCCGCTTCTTCCTCTCTCTATCAAGGTCAGCCTTCATTGCCTCAATTACAGCACGGACCTTCTCATGCTCTCTGCTCCGCCATGAGGCCTTCTCCTCTGCAAGTCTTTTCAAGAATTGGTCCAGCTTTTTCTTTGCAGTTCTCCGTTCTGTCTCGAGCTCACTAATGTGAGCATGAGCCTTCTCAAGCTCAGCCCTGAGTGAAGAGACAACAGAGACAGTGTTCAGCTCCTGGTCTTCAAGAAGCTTCAAATGACTGTAGAATCTGTAAACCTCTTCTGACGTCATTGAGCTCCCAGGATCCCATTTAGTTGCCTTCTCCATTGCAGAACTAGGAAAACCAGCAAACTGCACAAATATACCAACTCAAATTACATAAACTAACTGAGAAGAAAAGTGTAGATATTAATCAAATCTATAGAACTGAAAGGTTATACCTTGTGGAGTTCACCATATTGAGGACTTAAGACAGAGACAGGACTTTCAAATTCATGCTTCCTGTTCTTATTAGTATGGAGGTCAGTGCTAAGGGGATTGTAAAGCAGTTGAACTTTTTGATGACAAGAGACAGGCTGAAAGCAGAGCTATAATTAATCACTTTCAATGTTCAAGGAACAAACATATACCATCACAGAAAGAGACAAAAAAAAAAAATGCACCATCCCATCCTCGTAATTAATGGTTCACTAACCACCAACACCAGCACTAGATGGTAGTTCAAGCTTCCAAGATCACGTTCCACTCAAATAACCTAAAAGATCGTAGATTTGAACTGATTTTGACTAAACCTATCCGTTTGATGTATTGTTAGAGGATAAACCAGAAATGTCCATTTAAAGATTCCCCCATTTTGTAAGAGATTTTGAAGAAAATGTCCCAGTTTGTGTGATTTCGAACAAGGTGAGCAAGTACTCCATTTTCTCCGAAGCATCATGTCAAAATGTAAACTTACTTCAAGAATCATACGGATCTTGACAAGAGAGAACAGAACCCTAGAAACAATATGTTAAGGTTGTAGGAATCCAACCACTGTCATACCTCAAAGCCAGAGGGGGCTCGGGGGCCTTCTCTGCCACCGCATCCGGCAGCGTCTAGAGGCCGGAGACGCCAGATCCCAGCGGCTAGCTTCCTCGCCGAGATCCAAGGAAGCGGGGGAGGCGGCGCCAACTCGCCGACCGCGACATCCTCAACCTTCCGCCCGGCCTGCGACGAGGGCTTCTCGTTGAACTTCCACCGAAGCAGAGGGGTGCTGGGGCCACTCCTCCTTCCCCCGGAGGTGGATCCACCCTTTCTGGGCCGAGCCACGGCGGCGGCGCCCGGGAATGCGGGGCCGTGGATCCGGCGTCGGGGATGGGGCTTCCGTGGAGGACGGAGATCGGAGTCGGGAGACCGCGCCACGGACTTAGAGGGAAGGATCTCGTGGAGGCGGTTGGCGGCGGCCGAGGTCGGCATTGGCTACAACGTTCACCGCGAGAGCATCCAACGAAAAAGAGTGAGGCGGAGGGAGTCGACAAAGGATCAGTGCTCCCCTATAAAACAGGAAACACCAACACATGATTGCTGACTTGCTGTTATTTTAATTACCTATTTGCCCATGCGAAGATATTTTAAGTATAAAATTACAATTTTTAGGCTAAATACTAAAAACCACCCTTAGTTTCATTTTTTACCCAAACACACCTCTATTTTAGTTTTTTAAAGTTATATTTATATTACATTTTTTTTGCTAAATAATTTAGTTGGGCAAGATTTTGTGAATGTCTCGAAAATATAAAATAATAAAAAAGGGGTAATAATATCAAAACATTCACCTACTTTTTTTACTCAATGTTATGTCCTTTATTTGCATTTTTTATAACAAAATATAAGTTAAAAATTAGAAGGACACTCTTAATTATCAAAAAATATATATTTTTTTTAAAAGTTAAAAAGATATTTTATCGTATTTTTTATATTAAAGATAGTTATAAGCTATAATGTAACTATTACAACACAATAGTTATTAACTATTACAACGTTTAAAATATAAATTAATTTAACTTGATAAAAAAATTTATACATAAAAAAATAATTTAAAACTATTTCAACTTAATTAAAATTACTTTAATATATTCAAATTTATTATAAAAATATTATAGTAAAAAATATATATATAATCGTCACATGAATTTTATCATGTTGAAATAATTTTAATTAAATTGATAAAAAAAATTCGATATAAAATACTCTCTTTATAAAAAAAAATTTACTAAGTTATTTTTTTTAACATGTTGTAGTAGTTGAATATTAAGTAATCAAACTCATTAATATTTAATATTAAATAAATAAATAAATAATATTATTAAAATAACTACTAAACTTATTTATTAACTTTTGATTCATTTATCCCACTCCATCATCATAGTAAGGATTGACACAATTAATAATGATAAAAAATAAAATATTCATCTTAATAACTCTATTAATTCATTCCAAAACAAAGAGATAAATTATGAGTAATTATTAATTTAAACAATGACTAATATATAAGAGAGGACAAAAATCTAATTATTAATCAGGATTTGATTCTAAATTTTATGATAACAATATCTCATATACTAGCTAATAGTCCATTCCGAGAGAATGATGCAATTGATATATAATTTTAATAAATTTTGAATTAATTTTTAATGAATATAAAATATTTTGTTAAGTATTTGATATCTCTATATAAAGAGCTATTTTGTTAGAATATTTTTTTTTTCATAATTTACTCTCTTCTAAACAAAATATAAGATCGTTTTAGAAAAACTGATAAAATGACTGACTTCACCTCTCTCCAATATATCATTCAAAACATCTTCAAACCGTGGAATTTTGAAACATTCCACTTCATTTATCATGAAAAAAATATCTCAAATTATTATTATTTTTTGTGGGCCCACAAAAATTATGGCAACCATTTAAATGCAAAGCAGTCTTTTGCATTAATTCATGGCATGCACACTGCGTGCCATGTTTTTTAAATTAGGTATAAAAAAATTGCATATGTTTTATTTTAGTAATTAATATTTACATTTTTTGTAATTATTATTAAAATTTTGTTAAGACTATCCAATTCTATTATTAATGCCATAATCTCTCATGCGATTCCATTTCTGTTCCAATTTTCTTTGATCCACCTCGATTTCTTTCTCCTTTGTTAAAATAAATTCCCATTTTGGAGTCTCAATTTTACTCTAGTTATGATCCACTTAAAGGCTTAAGCTATTGATTAATTAATTCTTAGTAAATGACCATTATTATGATAGGTAACACGTCAAAAGACACTTAAAGGGTATTGAATCACCTTTAATATGCTCATTCCATTATTTTCCCCCTTAAAATGAAGAACAATTCTAATGAAATAATTCACTCAAAGTTAAATATTCTAATTTGTTTAACAGCTCAAAGCCTATACAAAAGAATATTCACACTTTAATTGAACAAAAAAAGAATACAATTTGCAAGAAATATGGTAGAAGAGCTCGATGTTGCTGAGTCCAGGCTCGTTGTACCTTTCAACTCCCCCGGACAATATGCTAAGCGGCTTGAGGTGGAGATGTCGCGCAGCCGTAGTCGATGAGGTTCCAAATGTTATTGTCTACTTGTCCACATAGTGGGTCAAGAATTCACAAAAACTGGATGGGGATTTGAAAGCTTCTTGTTCGAATAATGCTACCTTCAACATCAGCATACATCAGTTTCATAATTCATCAGTACTTAAATCACAAGTTTCTAAGTCGTATAAATCGACTACTTGACATCAAAACTTCTTGGGATGTAAAGACCAGCATATTTTCTTTAATAATCGAGGCCACATAATATTAGCAAACAATGAAACTAACATTTCTTAGATCTCAGAAACAACTTTTTGAAAACTAATGTTCAATCCTAGATCCTTTTTTCTTTCTCTTTGCGATATAATCTACAAAACAATGCATCAATTCTAATTTGTTTTGCCAATTTTAATACGATAACATAGTGCATGCTCTAATAGGCCTTCCATTGAAACTCCTGTCTTGCGGTTCACTACTGCAATCCTACCACTCTTTCAACATGGTGAACTAGAGAATTCATGATAAATGGCTGTCGCGTGGTGGACGTTTTTATGGAGGCACCGACAAAGAAGCGAACTGTCCAAGTCTAAGTAACTTCGGGCGACTCTTCCTCATATGTGGTACTGTTTGTGTTCTCACCCTTAGTCTATTCTGCATAAAGTTGTGCTACAAGAAGAGACAAGTGTGACAAGCCAAAGAGCTTTAAACATTTGATTCACTTTGTTGATATGAAGGAAGAAGAGCTTGACATATTGATCAAAAGAATTTGAGTGATAAACAACCTAAAGGATCATTCACTTCGGCTGATAAAAGACAGTAATCAGATGAAGCTTTCTATTCTACTTGAGGTAGCAGCCATTTGTCAAATTAAAAGCTATATTATTACAGAAAAATCAGCTATGTACCAAAAGGAAATGCAAGTCGATTTAACGACAGATGAACTCATTTGCAGATGGTGAGTGCCTAATTTTCAGTAATCTTTTCATATTTTTATAGAAATCATATGTAATATAAGTAGACAAAATAAGATCAATGCGTCACGAAAAAACAATAAATTGTAAGTAGAAGTGCTAAAGATTTCTGTCTAATTTTACCACTGGATGCATTTCAAACTTCTAATGAATGATTTAAGCAAGAAGCTAATAGATTTATATGTCGAAGGTCAACTACGATCCTCACCATTATCACATAAGAAGTAAAGAACTAGAGAAGTGGAGAATGTGGATCAAGAAGATGCTAAAACTCGAAAAAAAAAATCATCTTTTTCTTTGCCAAAAACTCAATCAATCAGTGTGAAACTTTTAGGGCAACCAATATCACAAAGGAAAGGGAAACAAGAAGATAAAGTTGAACATAAGGCAAGTTGAAACCCTAGTTCTGCAACAGGAAACTTCAATCTGTGCTTCTATCGCATCTATATCACGCGGGAACTAATCAGATTATAACCAACGGAAGAACACATCGATTGCAGCGGTACAAGAAAAAAAACTGAAGCTTTTCTATAGGCTGCGTGTCGGAAGCAATCAAGAACAAGGGATTGGATACTGAGAAAGTTAAGAACTCACCGAGGGAGAAGCCGAAGCCGAAGCCGAAGACGAGACGGCACAAATGAATCCGTACCTGTTTATTATTTTGGTCCAATCGAACCGGGTTTATGGACACGACTCGGACTAGGTCCGGACCATAAGGGTATTCTTGTCAGTTCGCTAATAAATCACTAGGTGGAAACCCTAGCGAGTCCAACTAAGAACACTATAAAAAGCTTGTGTGTCGGGAGCTTCAACTGGCGGCTGAGAAGAAGGAAGGTGATCGAGGAAAGCCGGCGCGATGCAGATCTTCGTGAAGACGCTCACGGGGAAGACCATCACCCTAGAGGTCGAGAGCAGCGACACCATCGACAATGTCAAGGCTAAGATCCAAGACAAGGAAGGTGCTTATCACTCGTTCTCTGCTTCGCTTGTTCGATCTTATTTGATACTTTTCCGGTTTGATTTTGCTCATATTTTCCGGATTCTAGGGATTCCTCCGGACCAGCAGAGGCTGATCTTTGCTGGTAAGCAGCTCGAGGATGGGCGGACCCTCGCTGACTACAATATCCAGAAAGGTTTGGTTTTTATGATCTGTACTTGGTTTTACTATCACTTTTCATAATCATGTGAATCATTTGGGTCGCTTCTTGGGTTTTAGAGTCTACACTGCATCTTGTGCTGAGGCTGAGGGGTGGAATCATTGAACCTTCTCTCATGGCTCTTGCTAGGAAGTACAACCAAGAGAAGATGATCTGCAGAAAGTAAGTTTGCGTTTCCCTCTTTTTTTGTTCCTTTTTTGGTGCTTTGCTTTGTTTGATTGCCAATGTTATCCTATGTGATCCGATACTGACTTATTGAATGCCAATTGAGATTTTTGTAAACGGAACTATAGGTTAAATCCTTCAAGCTACTACTGTGCTGTAGAGGTTGCCATGGATCCGAAGATCGACACTCCTTTACTTTGTCAGCTGCTTTGAATTTATTTGCAGTTGATTTTCACGGGTGTAACATGCAGAAAAATAAATTCCACGTCTTTAAATATATGTTGTAGTGCATCCATACATATCATAAATAAAAATGCACTTGTTAGGACTTGATACATGTGCAGATTACATTTCTTTTTAAGAAGATAATTTGATAATATGCTAATGTACCTGTTGAATATAGAAGATCTAGACATGGTGCATGTTTATATAAGAGTATCAATTTTGATGTTACCACATATCAAGCCATTACTAATAAATTTGATTTTTATCACAAATAACATGATCACATTTGCTTACTAAAGTTAAATTTCTATTTTCATTATGGTCAAATTGAAAACCTTTGCTAGTTTAGTCAAATTGAAAACCTTGTAGATTCTGTTGCAAAAGCATAAGCAAGGTTAAAATTATGTTTTTCCTCATGATTTATTTTATCAAAATAGATTTACTTCAATTGTGTGTTCTATATGATAAATGCCAAAACTAAATACTACTCTTTGGCATGGGTGGTGAATCAGTTAGATGTGCTAAGGGACTCTTTTTCTAATTAGCTAAACTTCTGAGGCAAATCAATATTCTGGCCTTCCAAATGCAAATAGAATCTTATTATTTACATAGAAACTTGAAAATGAAATACTGTAATTTGCTGATTACAGTATTGATTTTATTTTAATTGATATTCTGTTAGTTGAATGTATGATTCTTGTTCATTCACTACATGTGATTAAGTATTCAGATGGTTGCATGATTAGCAAAGCTTATGGGTTTATTCCATGGTTGTTTAAGTACAATGCAGTTGCAAATGTTCTATCTAAACAGATTAACTGTTGTAACTGTAACCTTCTTTTTGTTTCATCAGGTGTTATGCACGGTTGCATCCAAGAGCTGTCAATTGCCGGAAAAAGAAGTGTGGTCACAGCAACCAGGTAATATTTATGTTTTTTTCTTTAAAACAATTTCGGTCGTTGTGGCTTGTTCAAGCCCGTTTCATCCCTACACAATTTGCAGTTGAGGGCCAAGAAAAAGATCAAGTAAAAACTGCTAGAATGGTTTTTATTTGGATTCGAGGTGCTTTAAAAGAAGATTAACAATAGTTTGAATATTGAGTGTTCATTCGGAGCATACTGTCTCTGTTCTTTTTGGATGTTTAGACAAATATTTCTATTTGATTCTGTGGTTGCCTAATGAGATTTGACTGCCTCTTCTATCATTGTGTGCAAACGTGATGCTGCTCGTTCTGTGTACCTCCAGCTTATTTATTAGGTTTCTTTTAAGTTCCTGAAACAAGGAGTTTAGCATGAAGAGTTACTACAAGATCATAATGAATTACATTATTTCTTATAAAGAATGCATTTAAAAAAGTGAAATATTTTTATGCTCGACTATCTGACGCTCTGCATTTGCAAGTTAGAATATATATTTAAAATATAAAACGTGCAAACCTGTAATAAAAGAGTATAATTAGCATAATTATGCTAGAGAAAAAAAATAAAATTCAATATTCAATTGGTAGAAATGAATATGTATATATAATATTTTGAAATTTTGAATTACCTGGGTAGAAAACGACCTCATTGCCCAACTCCTCGACTGCTGGCCTGGCCCCTTCTCTTCGCCTCAAGCTGCTCCTTTACGCTATCTGCAAATTCACCGGCGGTGCGTCTCCCGCCTGCAATCCACCTGTGCCGATCCCGTCTTCTGGCAGGTTTTGCCGTCCCGATACTTTCTCCTAGAACATCCTCATCCGATCCCACGCCTGGCCGTCGCCCACCCCAATCAAAGCCCTTCTATCCTTCGCCCAGATGCGTCAAAATCGCATCTTGACTGACCATTACACGTATACCTTCGTCCTCGACGCCTGCGCTTCGGTTGCTTGGCTCCTTCATGGTGAATGGATCGACCAGCTTTTACTGCAAGAGCGACAAGATTGCGTCCGCAGGGAAGCTGCACGATGTATCTCGGCGTCGCGGAACTCTTTGATGGCTGAATATTTCGATCGTGGCTGCAAATCGGAGGCTCAAAATCTGTTCGACGCCATGCCGGAGAGGGATGCATTCTCCTCGACTATCTTGATCGATAGACATGGGACTAGGGCAGGGGACAGTCGGCGGTGCTCTAGAACTGTTCGATAGAATGCCTCACCAACGACGTAGCGTGCTGGAATTCCATGGTCAATGGGTAAAGTTGGATTGGGCACGATAAGCCCTGCCAAAGAACTGTTTGACAAAATGCCCCCAAAGAAATGTGAGAAGTTGGACATTCTTGCACATGGCTACTTGCACCATGGAGATGCAAAACAAACTTTGGAGCTCTTCCAAGTTCCAATGGATGGTCTTCGGTGGAGTCAGAGCTGTGCCATTTCTGCATATTTGCAGTTGGGCGCGCTTGATGAAGGACAATGGATAGACTCGTACCTGAAGAAAAAGAGTAGACTGTTGGATGTTGTCATGGAGACATCACTAGTCGAGTGCATGAGATGTGGGGATCTGAATCATGCCAGTTTGTTTGTTCGACATGTCCAAGAGCAGCAGTCTTAGAAGTAATGAGGCTACAAAATAAACAAGTTAAACAACACTCAACTAATATTGAAGCCAAGAGTAGCTGTGATTACAAAGAAACATAGCACAAGTTGCCATATGGTGATTCCATGCCTACTTCAACTAGATTGATATCTGTACATTGTGTCAGGCAAAAATACTAGCAGAAGGAACTTTTAAAAAAAAAAGAGAGAGAGAGAAGAGAAAAATACTACATTGGATCAATGATCGACTATCCTAAATAAATCGAAATACAAATTACATGCTGGGGAAACTGTACAGGTGTGGAAATGCTGCTTCAAACAAGTAACTCTCCACGGCTAAGAGAAAGGGAGTCCTATTTGACAGAGAACAAAAGAATTTGGTCAATGAACGCACCAGGAATGGAGGTATATGGTGGCATGGTTGCTGCACTTGCTCGTCAGCTTTGAAACACCGCCGGTCTGGTCTTGAGCCAATGCATCATCTCCTTGTCTAAGGGACATTTATTAAGGACGGCGTCCAGCATTGGACTGCCAAAAAATCTCGGGTTGCTCTTGAATAGCCATATTCGATCTTTTGGCCATGGCCTTTGTGGTTCTTTCTCCTATTACCACCATAACAATGTTTTCATAATCAGATCATTCAACATGGATCTTTGCAAAGTTGATTGAGAATATAAATAAATTGTAATTGCATAATGTGAATAGGGAACACACTCACCATCCGTGACATCATAAATCGCACGGTTCGTAAACTGTAATGTTCTCGCAATGGCTTTTGAGTCTTTGCATAGTAGGAGGAGAAATCGGGCAGCGACAAGCAACCTTTGCGAGCTCTCACTAGTCGACAGTCTGGGTCAGCATTCATCTGGCTGTACCAATAGATCAACTGGCCCAAGCAATAATTCTCACCATACGTCTTGCAATATTCCTGGAAGCCTGACCCCATTTTATCAGCATACTTGGGACCCAAATCTAGAGGGCTGATGTAGACTGGGGGAGATGTAACAGACTTATACTCCTGCATCCATGCTTCAAAATGTCAAACATGGCCTAAATTTTCTTTTTTCATGTACAACCATTTGATGCCTACTTACCCGAATCTTAAAAAACACTTTTGTATAAGCATATATATGAATCAAGTCGGCAGCAGCATCATGCCGACACTTCTTGCTACATGGAAGATTTCGCAACTCATCCCTCAACCTGATAAAAGAACTATAGTAAGAATCTAAATGTAGCAAAGTTATTGGTTAACAAGATACAGTTGGCAACTAAGACTTGCCATAACAAAGACTTGCGGAGTGCATTCTCAATGTTATCGGAACCAGATGGATCATGAGCTTGAATGTTGGATTTGAGATCGATAAGTAGATTTGGTTCTACATGAGGTGTCATGGAATGCAGCAAGTCCTCAACCAAGGAACCCTCCCCTTTCCAGAGGACAGAAACCATTCCTTCTGAAGTAAGTTTTTCAATCGGTGGCGGAGCATTCTTGGCATCCTCAAATACACACCTCATGACATACTTTACCTGCATAGTCCCACAATGATCAATATATAGTGAAAATCAGTTTAAGGAAAAATCATGAACACCAAAAACAGTGGTAAAACGTGCCATCATTCAGAAAGAATCCTCCTATAAATCCATGAGTTCTAATAAGTAGAAGTGGCGCGACGCTGAAGCAGTTTGAAAATGAACTTCTTAGAGCTTAAAGCTAACAACAAATACAGTGGAACAAATATCTCTAATCTAAGATCAAAAAATTTCAAGGGTAACCAAAATAGCTAGGCCATGAGTGATGTGGCATTACTTGTTAGATAAAAACAACATTCAAGAGAATTTAATCAACCAACAGCACATTATCATCATTTTTTTGAGCATTCATACACAGATAAAAGATTTAAAATATCCAATTACTTTCCTAAATCACAAATTGATGTCAAAATTTGATCCCCCATATTACTAGAAACTAGAATTCGCACTACTGTCATGTTTCCTTTGACTGAAAGAGAGAAGAGGTACAGAATAGAGGAGATTTTTTTTTGTGTAAAATTAATGATTTCTTTGTAAGGAGTTAAATGGAAGGGAGAGGATAGGTAAATTTTGGCAAGTTTTCTTTCAAAACATTGCCTAAATCAGACAAAACTTTTTTTGTGTGATAACCACAGTGATCAGTTCTGCTTCATTGGTTAGTGCAGCACAGGAGCAAGGAATCTATTCATTGTTGGGACCACGACCAGTTCCATACCCCCGAGCCAAACAACAACAATAGATAAATTATAGCAAATAGTCGATGGGGATGATGGTTGGTGGCACTTCCCTAGTCAGATTGGGAGGTGAGAAGGTTGCCGCAAGTGTACGGGGGCTTCTAGGAGGTTCTGGCGAAACTACAATAGGTGGACTCTTCCTTACCCTTGTTGTTCCATTCATAAAAGGAAACATGGAGAAAGAATGTATTTTACTTCCCCATATTTTCTCCCACCATACTATGAAACACAGTTGACACTGCCCTTGTCAAATTGGTAGGTGGGAAAGTTGCCAAAAGGGAAAAAAAGGCTTGTGGGGGGTTCTGGTAAACGACAATTGCATAACAACAAACTTGGCAATGAAGACGAGAGCAAAGATGGACTTTCCTTTACCCTTGTTCCTCCTCTCAGAAGGAATAAGGAGGAAAAAAATGTAAGTTACTTCCCCTTGCTTTCTCCCACCGACCCTCCTTTCTCATTCTCCACCTTTCCAAGGAAACAGTGAAAATGTTATCTTGGAAGGAGTTAATCACTTTGGCCATAGGTTAAGCTCATGGCATGACTTATGAGCAACCGCATGAATACATATATCTCAATGTAGGAAGGATGCCATTTTACCAATGAGAAAAAAAGAAAGAGAGAGAATACCTTATTAAGAGTGAGTGCAATATTCTGAAGCCTTGCATTATATACACCCTCAGCCTGAATATCAAAGAAAAGGTTAACACTCGAAGGAGAACAGACAGAATAAACAGGATAACAGAACATATATTTCAGCATGACCTGAATCTCAGCATCATTCTTCTCAACCTCAAGACATATGTCTGAAAAAAATTTCCTCTTTTCCTCTAAGTTATGCTTCAGAATTTCATCAGGTAGTTTTTTCCTCTCAAAGTTTATGAACCTCACCTTCATTGGGACAGGGATCGTCAACTGATAGGCCAAAATATGAAAACAAATATGCAAGATGGTAAGAGAAATCACCAGATGAGCCGAGTAAGCAACAAGCCAATCGGGCAATCCATCAAGCAAACAAGGTCCCAGACCAGCCTTTGCCAGGTCAAGATAATCATCTTGTAAGATGATATTAGCATCACAAGCCTCTAGCATTAACTTATGACGGTCTAGCACTCCATGAGAATCCTTCAAAACCTGATGCGTTATGCAAGTCAGTCAAAATTCAATTTCAGTGAACTAGAGCCGGAAATCGATGAATAAAAGATTGCAAAAAAAAAAGGGATGTGGAATAATAGCAGCAGCGCCCCCATAGCCCAAGCGTGACCAATTGGCACCTCAAAAATCTGATTAATAACATAATTCAGTCACTGCACATTTTCTCTATGACTTGCCTTCTCAAATGCTCCTTCGCCAGCCAGATTCAGATAGCTCCCTCTGCAAACTTGACTACCACACAAACAAACCGACGCTTCATATTCTTCCTTGCTCTGCAATAAAATGAAGATGTTAAACAATGGAGAATGGAGATACCCTAGTTAAATAGGACAATACATTTCACTGGCTTGATGCACACCTCTGTCACAGAGTTGTAATCAAAAGTGATTTCTTCACCATAACCAATTGGTACTAGAGAATAAATACCAATTTGGTACTGACCATCCACAGCTGTAACTCTGTTCCACAATAATAAACAGTTAAAGCAGACATTTTGAGACAACATCAGTGTCAGGTTTCAATGAATAAATATCACATTCACTAGATAAATAATGAAAAGTAAGTTGGAAAAAAAACAAGTACAAATAAAACAAAGGATTTATGTTAAGATTTGTGTAAAGAATTAGTCATAGTTCACGCATTCTAGCCGACGGAGAGAAGATTACACATGGATCTTAAACATATAGGAAAGTAAGATCAGTTTAGAAGTTTTTGCTTGTAATGCATGAACAACAAAAGCTGACTCATGTTTACATAGACTAATATTTTTCTTTTTCCTTTTTAACATGAAAAAAAAACAAAGGAGAACTTCCTTGCATGCCTACTGCCAGCTAGTGCATGACCGTCTCAAAAATCTCCTAAAAAGATGATTGTCAAGTCAAAATATGTATCACCAAAGTTGTATAAAGAGATGTAAGAAAATCCAGGCACAGGGCACAGTATAAAGTTAGCATTCTGCTGAAGCTTGTCCTTGATATTAATCAAAGCATTGCTATTACAAGAAGATTACACAATCATTCAGTGTGTTGTGCTGGATCATAAAAGAATAAACCCACACAGAACTAGTATAGAAATATGAGCAAGATCAGTTTTATCATGGGACTAACCATGCTGAAAATTAAAAATAGTAATTCTTTCAAAACACAAATAGCCATCTGGAGAAAGGTCTATAGAAGATATTGCTTACTTTGCTTCACAATTAGGCCTGCATGAGTGACAAATTCTGCTTGCATAATTTGCTTTGTGCATAGCATCAACAACAAGAAGATCATACCCATGAAGATCACCCTATTATATAAAAAAAATTAGCTGTTTGGATGAAATGCAGCAAACTAGTATTTGGCTTGATAATTCACATCAAGCCACAATCACCTTTGGCCTCTCCAGATATATGTTGTAAAATTCAGGAGCAGGTTCTTGACTATTTTTCTGCAGGGACCGAATACCATCCTGTTTTTCATACCATTTCCAAGCTGGATAGACCTGAATTTAAACAAAATGAAACATCTCAGCTTGAGCAGCGAAATTGAAGTAAAAAAATTCCAGTACTACCCAGCAACTCATCATAGAATAGAAACACAGTAACATGGTACACTACACTAGGACTTCCTGTTGCTATGATTAAGGTCCTAAAAATTTCACTCTGAGGGTTCCATTTTCTCTTAGACGAGCATGGTGAAAGGAATGTTTGTTTGTAGTCACCAGAGTAAAAGAGAGTTGCATTATAAAGAATATTATTATATTATCTCAAGACAAGTTCAAATTTGAATTCTTAAAGATGCTTTCATGTTGAATAGCATGAAAAACTAAACCAAGTGACCCAGATTATCATGTTGTTGATAACTGTTAAGACTTAAAGTGATCTACAGACATTTGCCTCGCTAATTTATGATATGATGAAACTTACAAATTTATACTGCCATGTATAAAAGAAAGCCAGAAAAGTATACCTCTCCTAAAAACTCAACAACAAAATCATCTTGTTCAAATCCTTCCTTCTTATTACATACAACTCCAAGGCCCTGATACAACAAACAAAATATCAAGATTAACAAAATGGGAACCACATTGAAAAGGATCCTATCTAGTTTCGTGCACCTAATTTGGAAGTACCTTTCTATAAGAAACATAGTTATCATCAGGGCGACTCCGCATGGCCTTTATGATGGCCTGGCACATTTTCAATGCCCGCTTGTCACCTCCTTCCTCTGCATTCATTTGCATTTCTTCTAAAACAGGTCGCAAAGGATAAACCATTGGGGTGTTACCAGAACCAGTAAATTGTCTGACTTGCTTATTCAATGTTCGGAGAATAGACTGGCAGAACAGTGCAGGTAGTATCAAATATTCAATAATGCAAATAATATAAAGGGAAGAAGACTTTAAATGTCATCCATACGCATTCATAATACCTCGTCTATAAATTTATGTCTATCTGTAAGAGTCCATTCTGGCTCGTCTGGCATAGTATCCAAGAGGAGGTTATGTGTATAAGGATCTATGCCATATACCTCTTGTTCTATAACTTCAACTCCAAGAGATTTCCTGGGTTTATATTCCTTAACCTCAGGGATTTCCATATCTGACTCCTCAATACCATTCTTTTGTGCTAATAGTTTGTCAGAGTAATCATCAGGTAATGCAACTTGCATTTTCCTTCGTACTTCCTCCCCGTCTGCTACAATAAGATACTTGTCAATAATTTCATACTTTCTAGTTACAGGAGGAACAAGGCCAGCTTTAGTCATGCGAGCACCCCATTCCCGGTCATATATTGCTGCTGACTCAATGGACTCCTCCAATTTGCAGAAGAAATCTCCTCTGGACTCCCATGTTGAATTTCCTGTATGAACTTCCATGTCACTTTCCGTATCAGAAGCAGTACTCTCATCTTCACCCCTTTCATCTTCATCAGAAAAATCATTTTCATGCTCTTCAGATGTTTCACTTTCAGAATCCATATCTCTCTTCTTTAGTTTGGAGAGACTCCTTTTAATTTCACGATCAAATGCACTCTTATTAGTGGCCTTCTTTTCGCCCAAAGTTCTACTTTGTTTCTTTTTGTATTTTTCAGATATATATGCTCCTGCATCAGAATTGTCTTTGGCTGCCTTTGCCATCTCATCTCTTTCACTAATCAACCTTGGGTTGTCCAACTTCTTTATCAATTGAAGGAAATAAAAGATAATCTTTTTCATGTCTCCATCATTCTGTCTTTTTGATCTACAGAAATGTGCACAGTTTAGTTAAAACCTGCAGTGCGAGTACAAAAATTCTGATACACAATGTTCTAACAGGATAAATTAAGCAGAATATAATCTCAAAAGGGTAGTTTATCGCTACCAAGACCGACATAATGAGAACACCATAAAAACATTTAATGCTTCAAAAGATCTGGTGAAAAGAATTCAGATTTTTCATTTTCTAACAAAAGCAAAAATCCAATATCTTACTTAAACGCATCGCAACACATCCGACTAATATCATCCTTGATAGAGCCCAAGCCATGTCGCACATAATAACCACTTCTCATCCTATCTTCAATTTTTGAAATCTGAAATACAAATCAAACACCAAGTAATGTGAAAACATAATCCATATCAAAACATGGTCTTTATTGCAGGTATCAAAATAAAAAAAAAAAGCAACTCGGTGCAAGAAGCTCCCGCCAATACGGGGTCCCGGGGAAGGGTCTATTGTACGCAGTCTTATCCTACTTTGCAAGAGATTGTTTCCGAGACTCGAACCCACGCACACGGCAGCAACTTTACCGTTATGCCAAGGCTCCCCTTCTATTGCAGGTATCAAAAAAAAAAAAATTGGAATACAATAATTTTGGGAATACTTTAGGCATAAAGATTTCGGACTTGCTCCCCCTTGTGATACTCCTCAAGCTACTGGCAATAAACTCCTCCATCTTTTTATAACTATTCTCGGACTTCCTATGCAACCAGCGTCTCATTTGTGCATCCCTAGATAGAAGTTCTGAAGACCTTCTAGCATCAAGTAACTTGGGTCGTTTGTAAAACCCCTGCTTGAACTGGAGGCCTGAAATACTGTTTTTATTGAAGGAATTAGGCTCGTCAATGGCAAAATTTCCTAGATCATCAGAATCATCCAGATAACCATTCAAGGAGCGATAAGTTCTTGACAATGGGAAATTGTTTTCAGCTATCTGCCTTAGGCTTCTTGTTTTTGAATGAGATTCCTCAAATAACTTTGTTTTAGCTGAACCTGATCTTCCTATCCACATAACTTTTGGATATTTAATTTGTAATTCTTTAAACTGATAGCATCCTCTGATGTCAACAAAAGATATGTGTGGAAACAGCTGGAGGACCTCTTCAACAACACTGGTAGTAACATTGACACAGCCCATTAAACCTATGTATGTAAGATTTTTCATGCCAAAACCACCCTGTGAGACAAAAGCTAAAATTAGTATTTATGACTTAAATAAACAAGGTAAGTTTAAAGAAACTGTAAGTAAACATACCATAAGCATGCGAAATACAGCATCTGTACACTTTGGTCCGACGGAGGACAAATCAGCATTTTTGCAGATATTTCTGTAAAAATTTACTGATGTATTCCAATGTTTACATGTTGCAGCAGAGTAGACAAGAGACTTCATATCACTCTTTAGGAAGTGAAATATCCTAGCAAGAATGGGTCCATTCAACAGACCCCAGTTTTCATTCTCTGCCAGTGTAGTAGTAACAAGATCCGCAAAGATATCAGATTCGCAATATAAATCCTCAAACGAGAAATCATGCTTCTCATTCATCAGTATAGCCTCCCCCATTTCAGAGTCCTCATGACTATTCCCAATGAGCAATTGAGGTCTTTTTCCATCACGGTACATCACATCCTCTGAATAAAAGCATAGGATTGAGTCAAAAAAATCAAGAACTACAAGTGCTGAGTTCCAACTTTTGGGCTCAGCTATATGGTTCTTATCCTACCACTGAATTATATTCAAGGAACAAAAAATCCAGAAACTAACACTATAGAACAGGTAGAACATGCCTAGTGCTCTAGTGCATAGATAACACAACGAACAAATCATCATAAAGCAGAAATATTTACTATCCAATTTTTATGAAAACCATAAAAATATATGGCAATAAAAGGATTTATACAACTAAGAGATGAGATCATCATCCTCACGTGTTTTACATATCTGTGTTTATAGCACAGTTTCAGAAACAACTACTCCAAATCAGAATCTGCAGGAGGCATTCCTAGATTTACCAAGGAATCAGAGAAGCCTCTGAGGTATACTAGAACATAGTAGAAATGGCCAGAAGCACCTTGTATCTAACAGATTCAGTTGGAAATACCAAAAAAGGCCAAAATTGATGTTTTCTGTATTTTTTTGCTTTTTTTGAAGGCTTGGTGACAACAGATACTTTGAGAAGATGAAAGAGAGTGTGAGTGATTTGCAGCCAAGGCAAACACTCAAAATTGAGATTGACAGTAGGTGCAACAAAGTTTTGCAGTGAAAATACAACATAGATCAAGGACGAGCAGCTAAGGGATGTGCAGGCACTTGAGACTGAGAGACAAATAAGTACAATAACAACAACAACCAAGCCTTATACCATAAGTGGAGTCGACTATATGAATCTTCCTATGTCATTGGGCTCTATCCTCTATTATATCATCATCTATATTTAAATAAATTTTATTCTGTTTTATAGTTACTAACCAAGTCTTCTTTGGTCTGCTTCTTCCTTGTTCAATGTGTGTATTTGTCATAATTTTATATCGCCAAATATTTATTGGTCTTCTAAATACATGTATGTACCATTGAAACGTCTCTCGGAGTTTTCTCTCAATAGGTGCAATTTTGACTTTCTCTTTAATATTTTAATTTCTTGTCTTGTAATCTTTGTATGTTCGCACATTCACCTTAACATCCTCATTTCTACGACTGCTCGAGTCGTAACCCAATATTCAACTCCTTAAAACATAACAAGTATAACCGTCGTTCTGTAGAACTTCCCTTTAATTTTTAGAAGTATCTTACGATCACAAAAAAAACACATGACGCTCTCCTCCATTACAACCATCCTACTTGTATTTTATATAAGACATCTCTCAACCTCTCCATCCTTTTGTCAAAATAATCATAAATACATTAAGCTCTTACAGATAACTCGTCATCTTCTATCTTAACAATTGTCTTATTATGTCTATTATTGCTAAGCATAAATTCTATATATTTTGTCTTTATTCTACTAAGCCTAAAACCTTTCGCTTTCAGTATTTCCAACCAAAATTCAAGTTTAACATTTACTCATTCACGTGTCTCATCTACCAAAACAATATCATCTGTAAATAACATGTACCATGGTAACATATCTTGGAAGTATCCAGTGAGTTCATTCATGGTTAGTATAAAAAGATAAGAATTTGATTAGGAAACATTTAGGCTAATCCACCTGGAATCTTCACTCTTGTCATTACATCTTCATACATATACTTAATTGTTTCAGTAATGTTATGCTAACATCTTTCTGTCATAAGCTTTTTTCTAAATCGATGAATACCATGTGTAAGACTTGCTTCTTTTCCCAATATTTTTTAATTACTTATTTGAGAAGATACATAGCTTCTATTAAAATTGTCGACTTTCCAAATATGAATCCAAATTGATTTTCGATAGTTTCCTTCCTTAGTCTTTTTTATCCCTCTTTTCCAAAGTTTCATAGTATGACTCATTAGTTTAATACCCTTATAATTCCCATAATTTTGTACGTCTCCTTTCTTTTTATATAGAGGAACTAGAGTACTTACACTCAAGTATTTTTTTCATTTTTAATTTCAGATTGAATAGTTTTGTAAATCATTCAATAAATCGCTTCCCTAGGCACTTTCATACCTCTATCAGAATATCATCTGGTCCCACCACTTTTCCATTTAAAGTCTCTTCTACTTCTAAAGTTTAAATTCTTCGATAAAAATTTAAATTTCTATACTCACCTACTTAAATTATCTAAATTAAATTTGTCATTTCAACCTTCATTAAAAAATTGATAAAAATACTTCTGCCATCGCTCTTTTATTTCCTCATCATTCACTAGTACTCTATTGTATTTATCTTTATTGCATCTTATTTGGATAAGATATCTTGTCTTCCTCTCTCTCACTTCAACTATTCTTTAGATGTCCCTTTCCCTTTCGTTCTTACAAGTGTAAGATAATACTTTATTTCTCACCCTTTAACTTAAACCACTTGATTCTAAGAGTGTGCACGTTTTTCTTCTATTGATATTTGTGACTTATTGTTCCCATTTTAAACATAACCAAATGTTCTTCTCTTTTCTTGAAAAACATATTAGCTATTATAAGTTCATATGTTATCACAAAATTCAATATAGTTTTTTTTCTTCATTTTTTATTCCAAAACCATAACCCCGCACTCTATCATATTCCTCATTTCTTAATCTTACAACAACAACAACAACCGAGCCTTATCCCACTATGTGGGGTCGGCAATATAGATCATTTTACGCCATTGAGCTCTATCCCCTACTATATCATCATCTATATTTAAATAAATTTTATCTTGTTTTATTG
>JBBUKS010000042.1:6081412-6154204 GCA_038050645.1 Hedychium gardnerianum
TTCATTGTTAATAATTAAGGGTATTCAAGTTTATATTCTTATGTCTACTGCCTTCAATTGTTAATAAATATCTGAATTTAATAAATCTAGATACATTACTAACGATAATAAAAAAAAACTTTCTAGCGAATACATTTAATCTCACTCCAAAACTAGCTAGTAGTATCCAATCTTGTAGAAAGTATAATATGATAGGTTATTAATAAAATAAGAAAAAATTGATCATACATCATTAGAATTATGCGAAACAAATTGAATTTAAACTAAATAAGATGAACACTATAATAAAAAAATATTAGCTAAATAATAATTTTACAAGTTTTTTTTAAAAAAATACTTGAATGCTAGTTTGGATATCTACTAATGGTGATATATAGAATATACTATTATCTACAATACTTCTAAAAAAATGTAATATAATTAGAGATGCATTTAATATGAAAATTATTAGATTTATTTTGTATGTTTCACGAGTGATAAGCAAAAAAAAGGTTAACACACCTCTAAATTAGTTACTGATCAGTATCGTGAGGGTCTTGAGTCTCCTGAGAGTCAAACTGCAGCCCTAAAGAATTAAAATTCCGTCAAGCTATCACGAGCTCACGGACGGCCAAGCTCGCGGTCGACCAAGCTCGTTGTCGCAGCTCACGGTCGGCCAAGCTCGTTGCCGCGAGCTCATGGTCGGCCAAGCTCGTTGCCGGCCACGAGCTCACGGCTGGCCAAGCTCGTTGCTGGTCGTGAGCTCACGGCCAGCCAAGCTTGCTGCCGGTCGTGAGCTCCTAGCCGGCCAAGGCCTTGGCGGCGAAAAAATAGAGAGGAGAGGGGAGATGAGCATATCGAGATCGAAGATGAGACGTCGTCGAAAATTGCTAGATCGAGGGAGGAGATCGGTTGGGGGGGGGGGGGGATCGGGGGCATAGGCCTTATTTTGATCCCAAAACTAGCAACGGAAAATTGTTTGCGTCGCTAATTAGCGACGCAAATTAAGTTTTCGTCGCTAAAATAACAACGAATATTAAATCTCATCGCTATATTAGCGACGAAATATTTTGCTGTCTCTATTCCGTCGCTTTTCGGCGACGAAAATTTAAATTCCGTTCCCATAATAGCGATATAATATAATTTTCGTCGCTAAAACTTTTTTTTGTAGTGTTAGTTTATATCTAGCATGTATGTGTTCACAACAAATAATTGCTAAGTTGATACTAGATGATCTTTCTCTTGGGCTACCTCCTAATACTATTCTAACTCGAGGATGAATTTTTTTCAACCCAGGACGATTGATGTTGGAGGATTCTTGTTTTTTTATATTTTTATTAAATTATTTTTTGTTTTTTTGTATTTTTTTATTCTTTTTGTGAGGATTTTTATTTTTTGAGTTTTAGGGTTTTGTGTTTATATAAGCGTCTATTTGAGTTGATGTAAGAAGAAATTTTTTAGATTAATAATATTTTTGATAGTACTATTTATTTTCTTATTTTTTTGATATTTCTTTTCAAATCAATAGGTTGATAGTTATATGTAAATCAATGGATTCAATAGTTCGTAAGATAATCGCTATTTTACCCATGTTAAATATTAAAAAAATGCCTGTTTTATTTTTGTCAAATTATAAATTAAAAAATATTCTTATTACAATTTATTTTTTCTTCATTTTATACTATATTATATTATATTATTTTTTGACATTTGAATGTCATTTTAAAATACTTAACAAAGATTTAAAAATATTAAATAACTATAGCGTTATGAAAAAAAATGTCAAAATGCATGGTCAAATTTGTAATATGTTTGAAATGTTAAGGCCATAGGCAATGTTAATTGCTAAAAGGTTGAAAATAAAAAAGCACAAGGCAGATGAGTATTTTGTACAAACTGTTTTAATATTTTTTAAAAGAAGAGTACTTTTTTTAACCATATTGATAAATCTTTTTTTTTTATATAATCTCTCTATTAATTTTAGAGATGAATGACCTTCCATAATTTATTCATCGATAAATTCAAACAAACAATATCTTAAATTATTTATCTCATAAAAAAAATATTCTATAATATATTATATCATAATTGAGATTCGAATTCATAAAATATCTTGCCACTCCACCATACTCTGGGGCTTTAATTTTCTACTTTGATAAGTTTAGGTAGTTAATTGAGAAAGCGTAAACAATGCAGGTCCAAAATGAAATTAGCAGTTGTTGATAAATAAAAGTAAACCCCTGCAGTTTATTCTTCGCCATCGAGCATTTCCTCCTCGCCTCTCCGATTTCCACGTCAAGCTCTGCTTATCAGAGACGCAAAGTTCGACGATCGGATTCGGAACCCTAACCTGCCACAATGCACACCGGGCAGATGCTGCTTGAGGAACCTGTGCGCCTCGCTGCTGTGCTTGCGCCGCCCAAGATCGTGAGACCTCTCTTTCGCTCCCCGTTTATTGGATTCGATCCGCATCTTTTCTGATCCATTTTCGGTTTCCTTGCTCGATCGCCTGATGAATTATATGATTTTCGTGTATTTTCTTGTGGCCTATGTGGATCATACATCTGTCGTTGTTTTGTATGTGATTTCTGTTGTTTGGTTTATATTTTGTCTTCTTGTGGGTTTGTCAGTTTTTTTTTCTTCCTCATTATTTCTTTTTGCCTATGTTTTATGTGCCTTTTAACGCTTGACTTTTAAGATATTGAGGTTTAATTTGCCCTCAGTGTTCGTCTCTATTTATATCCCTACTATAATTTTCGATTTTTTTGTAGTCCTTTTTAGCTCAGCTATTGGTGGATTTATGGAGAAGGAAAGATGATAATTTTCGATGAAGATAGTATATAAAGTGGGTCAAGTTTATTCCGACAGGCATGGGAATTTGGATGCGCTAAGATCAGATGGATCATTAAAAAATTTATTATAGCTTAGAGGTTCCTTTTTTCTTATAGATGTTTATAATACAAGCACTTCACAGTAATAAATTATAGAGAATAAGGGAGGCTAACTGCATCTTATGGTCGTCAAATTTATCAACCATTTTCTTTCCTGATCCATCTTTGAAGTTGCATAGCTATTGTTTTTTGAAATCAGTAGTCATGATGGAGATGGAAGCAGACCCCCCAAAAGGCGAGATTTGTTAGTGATTGGATGCTGAAAGTCTCTTTTTGTGAAATCTCTTGGCCCTGAATCACAGTCGGTACAGTAGAAAGTTGTTCCAAATGAAACCATAGGTCTAGTGTTGGAGACATCACATGCAATATTTGTGCCAATAATTTATCCTGACTGTTAATCTTTATGTATCTCCCAGCTATCGTTTGATTTTTGTAATTTTTTTGGCCAACTATTGGTGGACTTTTATGGAGAAGGAAAGATGATGATTTTTGACGAAGTTAGGCAGTGCATACATGAAAAGTTGGTCATGATTATACCGAGAGGCATGGGAGTTTGGATGCTCTACAATCAGATGGGTCATTAAGAAAGTTATTATATCTTGGAGGTTACTGTCTCTTTTTTCCTCAAATAGGTGTTTAGAATATAAGCACTTTTACAATAACAAATTGTAGAGAAGAAGGGAGGCTAACTGCATCTTATAGACATGTCAAATCTAACAACCAGTTTCATTAAGGAGGATCAAGGTCACATGGAAAGGGGACTGACTCGGTTATAGAAGTTACCTTCTTGAAAAGTATCTGAAGACCAACTATAGTCCTCCATGAAGCATAGGATGACAAATTTGTCTGCCCTATGGTCATGGGGATGACAACCAATACCCTTCTTTTTAAGCAGAAAAATCACCACAAAATGTATCAAATGCTTTATTTACATAGACTATTTGGGAAATTAGAATTTATCCACCAACAATAACCAAGTTTGACTTTTCCCTCTTGTTTTGATGTATACTTTGCCCACTCGTGGTTAATAAAGTTGACACTTTACCCGCCTTATTGTCACTTATCTAAATGAGATTATGTGTCCTATTTGTGGTTCTATTTATTCCATTTCCCACTCTTAGTTAAGACCTTTTACCTGCATGTGTGGTATCTTCTATGATTTTACATCAAATATACTCATAAAAACACCGGTGGATAGTGATGCTGATAACCTCATAGCTTTTAATCAATGGAGCTGGAGTGAAACATAAAATAAACAGTTCCCAAATGGGGATTGGGCTATCCCTCTACGGTTTTACGCCAAATATACTTAACACAGGTCGATAGTGATGCTGATGATATCATAACTTTTATTCAAAAGTGCTGAAGTGACACATAAAATAAACAGTTCTCAAATTGGACTCAGACTATCTAGAGCTAGTGGGTAAATAGTATCTTTCCTAAAAGATTGTTAGAGGACAATGTTTTCTTGGAAATCTAAGTGACAACCTACATGCATGAGTTAAAATTTTGACTAGCTCTACTGCATTTTTCTTAGTTGTTTGTTGTCATTTTATTAATTTTTCAATAAATTCCAGAAGTTCTTTCCATCATTGACTAAAATTGTTGGGACACTTGGGCCAAGATCACGATCAGTGGAAACACTTGAGGCATGCCTCAAAGCCGGAATGTCAGGTTTGTCCTCTTTTTCTTGTATATATTGATTGGAGTTATGTTATTATTATGTCTCATGATTCTCTTTCACGTGACTAAATTGTTCATGCTATACCATTTTTGTTTCTCAAGTTGCACGATTCGATTTTTCTTGGTCAAATGCGGAATACCATCAGGAGACTCTTGACAATTTGAGGATTGCTGTGAGCAATATCAAGAAGCCATGCGCTGTAAGTGAATACCCCACATCTTTTTTACATCTTGGGTAAGGTTGTCCTAAAATATTGTAACATCAAATATTAAACCTATTAATCAATCTACTTAAGAATGCTTGAGCAGTGCTTTTGTGGAAGTTTAAACAGTGATGTAGAATCACTATGGAAATAAAATCATTTATTAAATTATTACATATCATGAATGTAGTACTTACGGTGAAAAGTTACACTTTTCTTAGTAAATTGTCTAATCTTCCTCTCTGGTTTCTACGTTGTTTCTGATTTATCTTGTTCACTTAATTGTAAAATGTGTAAGTGTAGCTATGCTTTTCTAGCTTCACCTTTTCTTTTGCTTGATGATTGGTTCATATTCTAGAACACACACTATAATCTAGAGGTTGTGGTACTCACTATGCTGTTAAAGCAGTTTAAACTCAAGAACTGTCCTTGTATTCTTCATTGATGATGGATCTGCAGTTAGACGACTGTATCTTATGAAGTCTTGGAGTGTATGGATGCCATGGATGTCTATAAATAAACGATTTATTATTTTCTTGCATCAAAAAGACTGTAAAAACAATCATCTTGGGTATGTCGACCTTCTTTAACTTGTTCATTTCGTAAGGTGAGATCTCTTATATGTTGTATAGACATCAAATCTGAAATTATTTATATATGCCTTATTTAGTTATTAAATGTTTTAGGAAACAACCTAGGTGGCCACAAAGGCATATGTGGTAGGAAACCACATCCCATATCGCATATGTGATCCCTCATATGTGGTTGGCTAATATGCAGTCTTTTTATGATCGCATATGCAGCCTACAAATGCAAACATCTAATTTCTTTTTTTTTGAAATTGTGGTTCTTTCAGATCAAATATCCCCTCTCAAATAATCAGAGCTTCTATGGTTCTTTACTTTTTCCTAGAACATTATTTTTGTAGTCACTTAGCCATATGTGCCAGGAAACGACATCAGCTTTATGTACTTAAGCTTGAACCTGTTTTATGTGGTTTTGTCCATAGGATATAACCCCCTTCTGGAATGCACTCTTAGATTCAGAATTTCCAAAGCTTCATTTTGTCTTGAGACATGTGCCTTGTTCAATCATAGTTCTTTACCTTTTTGAACATGACAATTTGATGTTAGCTTTGTCTTGCACTTTAGAGCAATTTGTGCTTTTTTAATTTTCCACTAATGAGAATTTTCTTTGCATTTGTTCGTCCTTGATGCTACTATGATTTATTGAACTACTATTTGAAAAGCTGTAACTGATATTCTTCTGCCTTATCACTGTAGGTTATGCTAGACACTGTGGGTCCTGAACTTCAAGTTTGCAACACATCCGGTGAACCAATTGAGTTAAAATCTGGTAACAACGTCACTTTAACTCCAGATGGTTCTAAAGTTCCATCAGCTGATGTTTTGCCCATAAATATCTCTGATCTTGCAAAGGTGAGAATCAAGGACTTTTTTGACATTTTGTGCCTTTTTACTAGTATCACACATAAGTAGAAGATAATAGAATTTAGCACGACTTCTCTAAAGGAATTTGTTTTCATCCAACCCGTAAAGAAATTGTACCAAGCTGTAAGCTTTTTTTAGTAGTTTAGCGGAAAAGAAATTACACAAATTTCTTTTCTCCCCCAATTTAGTCGTACTAAACTATAACCTGGGAACATGTCATGGAAAATGGATTTTTTTTTAAATAATATTTTATAAACACATTTTACACTCTTACAAAAACACAAAGTTTCACACATAATTTATAGTTTTATACTATGGCATTTAAATCATGCACCTTTTTAGAACTGTGCTTTGGAGCATTTGAATGAAAGATGCTAAATGATCAAATAAATTCTCTGAAATCAATTTCCCTTGTGTTTAATATCAATTAAATCAAATATCTTACAAGTGTACCAATTTTTTTTTTTTTCAACATTGCTAATCGAAGTAAAATACAAATGTTAAGAAGCTAGTGTAGCCTGTGGCATGGAAAATGTTGCTGCCAGAAAATTGATTTAGCACATGCCATCAAACACCCATTAGAGACTTGAGGCATGAAAATGCGGAAAACAACTTCAGTTAAGCAATAGTAAATTTTTAATTGATGCTATTTACATGTGTATAGTCATCATTTTTTTGTTTTCCCAATTTGCAGTGACTTTTTGTTTCTTTTTTTGGTTAATTGTGACTGTTCCTTGAAAGTGCAGGCAGTAAAAAAGGGCGATACAGTTTTTATAGGTCAGTATCTTTTCACTGGAAGTGAGTCAACATCTGTATGGCTTGAGGTGATTCTGTTAGGCTTTGATTTTCCCGAGCATTTTTCTTCTTTTACTTTTAAGAATTCTTCTTCTTAAAGAATGTGTATACTTATCGACAGGTTGTGGATACAGTCGGTGATGATGTAAATTGTCTTGTGAAGAACAGTGCTACACTTGCTGGGTCCATCTTCACCATGCACGTGTCACAAGTTTCTATCAATTTACCAACTCTTGGTAGTAGAGATAAGCAGGTTGGTGTCAGAACACAGAAGTACTGATTGTTCATATTGATAAATTTTCCAGTTTGGTCAGTTCTGCATAGCTTGTTTCTAGATGATTTTGACCAAGGTTGACAGATAATAGTCGACTCCAAATAGTTGAGATTTGAACGGTGTGATGACAAGGATAATGACGAAAATGATGATGACAACAATGCAAGAGAATTCTAATCTTCTTTATAGCCTGCATGGAGGCTATTAAAAAGACAACTCTAGAATAACTGCAATTTCATGGTGGTTAGCTTAAAATATCATGAATTTAGATATTTGAAGTTCTTTTTTACAAATGAAGTAACTTAATGTTTTCCAGTGAGCTGCTGCATTTTTGATCAAATCTGACCTTTGTCAATCAACTAGTTATGTTTATTCTTAAGTTGGCATTGCCCCTGAAATCTTATCCAAGATGGTTGTGGTAACTGTTTTTTTTTTCTCATCATGCAGCATCAGATAGACAAACCTCCCTGTAAACCACTTTCATTTCTTGTTTGCTTCCTGTAGCAATTTTTTGATTGATTATTCAACAACTGATCTGGTTCCATTTTAGGTGATTTCAACCTGGGCTTTACAAAACAATGTTGATATCATTTCCCTATCTTACACTCGTCATGCAGAGGATGTGCGTGAGGTGAGCTTCTTTAATCGCTTTGTTACCCATGCTTCACAAGCATGGCACTAGTAATAATTGGAAATGCTGAGTCATTTTAAAAATCCTCTCAATTATATGTCAGAATCTATATATATAGTAGGGATTTTAATATGTATTTCAATCTGTGGACTATCTCAACAATTCATCCAGATTTAACTTTAAAATTTTAAAATCACTCCAAATATCTTTCTTCCGACCAAACCCAGGTAGTTTTTGGTTGTTTGCAATTGATAGTTACATGATTTTAACTAAAGATTGTAATGATTACTGTTGCTATGATGATTTTTTAATACCATTGTTATCTGAGCACTAGGTTTATCTGTTATTTGCAGCTTAGAGAATTTCTTAGATCTCAAAATCTCCACTATACACAGATTTATGCCAAAATTGAGAATTTTGAGGTAGGCACTGTTACCTTATAGTTTTTATCCCTCTTGCATCTCTAATCTCTCTTATGTTTTTTTTCCCCTTCTTTAGGGTTTTGAACATTTTGATGAGATTCTCCAAGAAGCAGATGGCATAATTCTTTCGCGAGGGAACCTGGGGATAGATCTTCCTCCAGAAAAGGTTTTTCCATCATAAATACATCTGTTAATAATATCTTAAATAAATAGCTGGGATGCATAATTACTTATCATTAGCACTATTTAAAAGATGATCTATATCTCTGCTTGAATGTATGCATTGAAGGACCACATAATTCATTCTTCAGGGAACCTGGGGCTAGATCTCCCTCCAGACATTTTATGTAGCCCACATATCTATGTTACTGTATTGCATTACATGTAGCCAAATATTAGATATGCAAGGTACATATAAAGTATGCCAGCCAACATGCTGTTTAGGCAGACTAACACGAGGTTGCTTGTTACAGTTGAGTTCATGGACGATAATCAAAATAAGTTGTGCCAGTTAATTGAATTAATCAAACTAGTCCTTATATTACTATAATTATATATATTCTGAAAATGAAAAGAATATGAGCATAACAAATTTAATGAACATTTAGTATATATATTGATATGTTATATAATTCTCTCTTAGAGGGATCAGCACTTGTGAATCTTTTTTGCACACATAATCTATGCTTTGGTGTTGTGAGTGCTAAACACTTGTTGATAAGTACTAAACAATTTATTGTTTATATAGACATATGGATTATTAGATTGATTAAATTGACATGCTATATGCTAAATGTAGATCTAATCCTTTTATGCTTGTACTAGATGAATTCTCCAATTACTTAAATATGTTTTCAGGTGTTTATTCATCAGAAGACTGCTGTTAAAAAGTGCAACATGGCTGGAAAGCCTGCGATAATCACTAGAGTAGTTGACGGTATGGTTGACAATTTGCGCCCAACTCGTGCTGAGGCAACTGACGTAGCAAATGCAGTTCTGGATGGTTTGTTGCTATTTTCGGTCAAATAAAATTTGTTCGGTATCATTTTCAACTTTGATGAAATGGCAACATTTTCAAATTCAGGTACCGACGGTATATTATTAGGTGCAGAGACTCTGCGAGGTCTCTATCCTGTCGAAACCATAAGGACTGTTGGCCAGATCTGCTCAGAAGTATGTGCAGTATTACAAATCAGAATTGTGGCGACAGCAATTTATAGCGCTAATTATAAGCAAACATCATCCTTTTTTTGTAGGCTGAGAGTGTATACAACCAAGCTCATCAGTTTAAAAAGATAATACAACATGTTGGAGAACCAATGTCTCATGAAGAATCTGTTGCATCATCAGCAGTAAGAACATCTGAAATGCTGTTATTTAAAACTTGGTAACTTGCTGTCTCAAAGTACTAATGGATTCATTTGTTTTGTTGTCATTATAATCAAGGTGCGTGCGGCAGTTAAAGTCAAAGCATCTGTGATTATCGCGTTTACTACCACAGGAACTGCTCCCAGGTAATTTGATCTTAGCAACTCTTTTGTGCAGTTTAAAATGTATACCTGAATTCAAATGCCGCGCCGTTGCAGATTGGTAGCCAAGTATAGACCTCCGATGCCTGTTTTGGCTCTCGTCTTTCCGCAAGAAAAAATCGACTCGTTGAACTCGAATACTCTAAGCACCATAAAGGTACTAAAGTTTTTTCTTTTTTTCTCCCTTGAGCAAACAAGTTTCAGATCGCGTTGTTTCCAATTATTGTTTCCAGGCCAGGCAGTGCCAAACATTAAGAGGCGTCTATCCGATCCTGGCCATTTCTAGCTCGGTAAGTTATCGAGTGTTTCGATAATCGATACATACAACTTTAAGTTTTGATGTAATAAGAGAGATCAAGGAGCAAAGATCATAATGTTCTTGCTGCTACCGTTGCAGGGCGAGATCAACCTGAAGGAGGAGGTCGCACTGAAACTTGCTCTGGACTATGGCAGATCGGTGGGCATTCTGAAGCCTTACGATCGGGCAGTTATCTTCGAGAAGATCGGCGACTCTGCCGTCGTCAAGATCGTGGAGTTTGAAGATTCTTGAACAATTTCACTCATCATCAACTACATTTTATGTTGCTCTTTAACAATAATGAGCTCACAATAAAAGTGAACGAAAAAAAAGGACAAATAATTCACTTGAATTTACTGAATTTTACAGATTGATGGTTTTTTTTTTATTATTAATATGATTCCTTGAATAGAACTACAAAGATGATGCTGCAGATGGAGATGATAATGATTACTACGTCGACGGTGAGCGCCGTCAAGGCCTGGTCGCTGAGCTTCATGTTCTTGCCGCCGAGGCGGTCGACGGTGTCGGGGATGGAGACACAGTCGCGGACGTCCTGATCGTAGGGGTCCTCCAGCTCCATCCTCATCTGGCGCAGGCGGCGGCTCTCCGCCTCCTGCGCCAGCGTCCAGTCGTAGAACCGCCGGCTCTCCTCGTCGCTCAGCACGTTGTAGGCCTCCCGCAGCTGGACGAACTTCTCCGACGCCGACTTCAGCGGAAGCGCCGTCGTGTCCGGGTGGTACTCCTTCGACAGCCGCCGGTACGCCGCCCTGATCTCCTCCATGTCCGCCTCCGCCGACACCCCCAGAAACCTGACGGCACGCCGTCGTCGTGTTTTCTTAGTCATGCTCTCGAGGTGTTCGACAAATTGAAATGAATAAGAGACGAAGAAGCGTCGCGCGGCGACTTACTGGTAGTGGGAGGTGGTCGCTGTGTTGATGAGGTCGGCGAATCTTTCTCCGAGGTACTCCTCTTCTTTCTTAGTTGCAGTAGCATCGTTGTCGCCGTCCGGCTTCTTGGTTTTGCCGCCGACCCAGCCTTCGTCGGGGCTGGACCAGTGGATTCTGGTGTCGATCCGGCGCTTGCGTGGGGGTTCGCCGGAGGAGTCGGAGGAGACGGCGTAGATGGGGCGGAGAGCAGGAGGAGTTGCGCGTGTAGCTCGACGGCAGAAGAACGGGGGGAAGGAAGGCGACGCAGTGGAGGCAGCCATTGAGAAAGGCCACTGGATTTTCACTTGGGGCGACTGGGAAGGAATAAAATAACTTATTCATTTATTTTTCTTTTAATTTTTATTTAAAAAATAAGATAAATAAAGGAAGAATGGAGGAGAGATACAAAAATAAAGGAAAATTTGGATATATTGTGCGATGGATATTGATAGCGTGCGATCTGTACTGTGCATTTAGGGCCATAGAATCAACCAAATATTCTACTTGTTTTCATTATAACTAAAATATTACTTTAAAAATGAGCCACATAACGATGTAGGATAGATTTAGAGGTGTGAATTCTGTCCGTGGTGGCACGATGATGAAAAGGTTAAGATTTCGTTTTTAATATTTTAGTTAGTTTATTTTAAGATTAATATAAAAAAAATTAATTATAAAAATTAATTTATTAACTCGGATTATTATCCGTGCATGAAAAAATATAAAAATATGATTACTAATTATAATTTGATCCTGGATGATAATATTTTATATATTAATCATCAGGACGATGTGAATTATGTTCCTTTATGGTAAAAGGCGAAACGCTCGCCCCCAGCGTCCCGTCAATCCGTCCCAGGGCCAACACGGAGGAGGTAAATTACGGGGGCTAGTCTAGCTAGTCCGAACAGTGACTAGTGCATAAGGGAGGGCAGACACCTGGCTACTAGTCATGATTTGACCTCCAGATCTCATTATAATAACATCTCATGTACTAACCAATAGTTCATTCCGTGGGGACATTGTAAATTCTGTCCCTACCAAGATATATGGAGGATAATAAATCACAATAATAAATGATCTCCTAAGTAGGAAAACTTATTCCCAAAAAAATGAATGAGATTTGAATTTTGTTCTTTATGATAATTCTATCATTCAAATCTCAATTCAAACTATTTAAATATCAACTCAACTGTATACTATGCACGTGGACTTCTACTCTACTAGATTAATAAGTGGAGTGCCATAATAAAACAACACTTGAAAGAAATAAGAAAATTTAAATCTCAATAAAAATAAATATTTTAAAAATTTATCTAATGTATATAAATTATATTTTAAATTTATCCTATGGATAAATCAAAAAAGAAAACATCTATCTCTCAATTAATCCGGCAAAATTTGAACATCATAAAAAAAAAAAAAACTCAAAATAACACTTTATCTTATAATAAACAGAGGGACATTGGATTTAACTTAAACTAAATAGATAGCATTTTCTACGTTTTACCAAATTAGGAAGAGTTCCAACACAAGTTTTCATCATAGATACCAGATACTGTACTTGTTTACAATGTAATGTACATTGAATGAAATACAATGGGAAACTTTCGTGGGATAGAACCGGTCACTCCAAATCCGACGTTATCCGATCTGATTAATTATTTTTAATGAAATACAACTATGCGTTCCTTATCGTAGAGAATTGGTCAGATCTGGCCTGTAGATGAATGGAATTTGTGCATTGTGGATCGAAACTGTAAGTAACAGTGTGCCATAACGACGCTTGGATTTTCCAGCACTTTGTAGTTCAAAGTGGAGATAAAATGCCTCCCCTTGACCTCCATCGCCCTTCTCTCTAGACTGCACAGCGTGAGTTGCTTCAGCAGCTTCTCCAGGCACGAGTACACGCACCCGTTTGGATCCTTCAAGGCAGGGTTTGTGGATAAAACTGCAGCGTTTACTGCATCGGCTAGGTACTCACGCTGTGGCACATCAAGTAGATATCCAAGGCTTGATGCTGCAGGCACTTTATAGGCCAGCAATCCAACAATGCCCTGCCAGTACATGAAAAGAGATGTCGATAGCACACACATCAATGATATGAACTTTTGAAGTTAAATGAAGCAGCAAATACCACAACACTGATTGTACAATCAGAAAATTTTATTGCTCAGCCTTTGTTTGTGTAAATATTATATCTTTTCATTATGGTCATATCTTAGTCTACATTTTCCAGTTCATGTATATATATATATATATATATATATGCTTTAGTTTGAGGATTGTTAAGAGCATTAGATTAATAGGATAGTCTCTTCTATGAGACTGCAATAAATTATTTCTTTTCATCAAACTTAATAACTTAAATATCATTCTATGACTTTGTCAACTCTGATTCATGATAAAGATAAATGTACAAATGGCATATATATGACCGAAACTATGAAAAGAATTATCAAATGAAAGGAACCATCAACCTTTTAAAAGTATGAGTAGATACCTCAAGCAGGTCAGCATAACTCTTTACTTCGTAAAACTTGGTTATCTCAGCACTACCAAAACTTGCTGCATCTTCTGACTGCCCTACCTACAAAGCAAACAAGCATATGTTTGTATCACTACCAGCAAGGTAACTTCACATTTTTTGTTTGTGAAGTTTCTTTTTTTCTACATACAAAGATGCCCAATCACCCAATGCAATGGTCAAGGTAATGGAATTAGGAATGACTGTAATCCGGTTTGACTAAAAAACTGAACCAAAATTCTCAGTTGGTTTGGTTTTCATTGAAAATATTTAATTCAGTTTGAGAAACTCTATCTAAAATTTTGATTTGATTTGTTTCCTTAATTCAAACAAAACAACCAAAAGTTAAAGATATAATATTTTAAATTTGAATTTTAGTATTTTTCTAAAACACAATTCAGAAATATGTCAATTTAAAGTTATAATTATGATATTTGGTTCATATCATACTGTGTCAGGTAGAATCATACTGAAGAGGTTTGATTTAGTTTGTTTCAGTTTCTAAAAGAATTTGATTCATGTACTATGTGAAAAAAATTGGTAGTACGAGTTACCTGAGTAGGGTATGATTTGGCTCGAGCGAAATGAACATCCTTATGAATTCAAAGTGACATTTTATCAAAAGGCACACATTTATCAAAGAGTTTTAATTTTACCAAAAAATGCATATTCCACAGTAAATATATCAAACATAGTCCTCTGCACTCACCCAAACACTCCAACTTTTAAAGACACTTTGATAACTTCCAATTGTCAAAAATAAAAAACTAAAAGCGAGAATAAGCTCCTGAGAGTATCATGAATGTAATGTGATCTCATATTGTCATTCTCTGACCACAAAAAAACAAAAACTATTTGAGGTACCATCAAAGTGTTTGTGTTTTTTTATCCAAATTAAGATGCGTATAAATGAATTTTTGGAAGCACTGTGAATACAACAGTGGTCTCATATTGTCATTTTTGACCAATAGAATGTCATCAAGATGAGCTTCTAGTGGTCGAAATCAAGAAAAATTCGAATAGATTCCTCAAAATATCGCAAATGTAATAGTGATGCCATATTGTCATTTTAACTACTAGAAGACCAATGGAAAAAAAAATACATTAACGGTGTTCCAGTGATCAAAATCAAAAAGCAAGGGCTTGAATAAATTACTGGGAGCATGAGCACTCTAAATAGACTGGTGTTCTTATATTGTTATTTTGACCGTTTAAAGTTCATCAAAGAGTTTTTGAAAAATCACCACCATCAAGCTTGATGGCTTTCCCGTACAAGAACAATACATTTGCACATGATACACTGGTGGCCTTTCAGTTGTCAAAACGACAATATAATGTCATTATTATGTTCAAGGTGCTCCTAGAAATCCATTCATATATTTCTTGATTTTGATTACTAAAAGGTGATGAAGTGTTTTACCAAATTCACCTTGATGGTTTTCTATGATCAAAATGACAATATGATACTACTATAACGATCACAATGCTCCCAAAAATAAACTAATATCCCAAATTTTGAACATTAGAACTTCTAATCAACATAATAACAATATGAGACCATTATCATATTCACAGTGCTCCCAGGAATCCATTCATTTCCTTCTTGATTTTGATGACTAGAAGTCCATCAAAGTGTTTTCCAAAAGCACCTCCAAGGATCAAAACAACAATACAAGGATCCCATTGTATTCACATTGCTCATATGAATTCATTCATGTCAGTATTTCTTGATTCAAACCATTGAAATGCGTCCAAGATTTTTTTGAAAAAACACGTGACCTTTCAACAATTAAAGTGACAATGTGTGTGGACCATTATGCTCCCAAGAATCAAGTCAAATAACAAAGTATAGTGATCCTATTGACCGATACCCAACTTTAGATAAGCCTATACATAACATGATAATTTTTTAAAAAACAATTATTTTCTCCAACTTCTTTCTGTCTCTCTCTCATTCCACAACAGGTTAGGTTTCAAAGTCACCATGCAAAAGTTTAAAAAAGTATACAACCTAGACAAAAAAACATATTAAAAATATGACATAGACTATAGATTAACATTCTCTTCAATAATATAAAAACCAATTTAATGTATGCATGATAAAGAGGACAACCATAAAACCTTGTGGCATCTCTATAACCTTATCAAAGCACTATGAATATCTAAAAGTTGTAAATTCATGCTTAAGATTCTTTACCCAATGTAGAATCTTCTTTAAGTCATTTTAGATTGCTTTCACGAAGCATCTTCTGTAGTGATAATGGAAGCTACTAAAAAAATGCTTTAATTCTACTAGTCAATGTTTATACATTGATTGAATATTATTAACATCATATTGAAAAAAACCGCTTATATTGGTATTAACATGATAAGTAAAGAACATTTTTCACTTTAAACCCCTTAATCCAAATGAACCCTACTACATAAGCATAAGAAAGATGGTGCCTTTCAAAAATTGCCTCCTGGTTAATGGTGACAATGGAAAATATTATAAATAAATCATCATACTACAATATTTGATGTTATATATAAGTAATTAAATATTATAAACAGTAATAACTGAAAGCATGTTGAATAAAAAATTTATATGTACTAATAGTGAAACACGATAATCCAAATACAATTGGAAAAAACAAAAACAGGCTTAATTAAGATATCTTGAACAAAAAATAAGATCAACCTATGTTAGTAATTATATTGATAAGCTAAATACTAAATCAATACAACATATGAAGTAGAATATAAGAATAATATTGACTAGAAAACCAATATGATTTTTCTTGAGAATTATCTAATGGAATAATATTTGCAGAATTGGAATAACCCCAGGTATCTGAAAAGACATCACTGCTGACAGATTCTACAAAAAAAAAAACTGGAAGAAAACAGAACTATAGTAGAAGATTCAGAATAAACTTACCTTAATATACTCGATAAACCTTTGAGAGCAGAGTAGAAAACAGATAACGGACATCTCATCCTACCAAAAACAAGTTGGTAAATTTCATTTGCAAACTCATACTCAAGTTACACAGCTGCTAAATTCTACACCAACTAGATATGAGAAAATTCCGATAAATAAACTCAAGATGATAAATCATGAACACAAAAAGTGGTAATTTGAATGAGCACCTAGGGTAGACATCCAAATATGAACTTATAGCATAACATAGTGTCTAATTATCATCACTTACTCCTTTATGAGGAATGTGGAATCCTGTAAAATAATGATTTTGCACCCTCCAAACTGTTTGTGCCAGCATACCAAGGATTAGCACAACTGTTTTAACCATAACTTTTAAACACTGATCCAACAAGTACGTCTCCCAACCAGAGTACCTCTAGACTTGCAAATTGATTAAAGTTGATGTTTAAACAGTAAAAAACCTGAATCCCACAACTATTTTTCAGAAGCCTCATGAGTGCTTATTCCCCATCAGATTATAATTTTTTAATCTTCCTAATGAATCTCTTTACAGATGGTTTTATTGTAAGTAGTTGTCTCTCCACAGTTTTTTTTTTCTCAATCTCATTCATGTGCTATCCGCACATAAATAACCTATTAGGATTGGTGTGAATGGATGGCCAGTGGCTACAAGGAGGGAATAGCCTAAATCCTGCAAATATAAATTTTCGATTTCTCTTGAACATGCAAGGTTAAATAAAGTTGTTAGCTCATGCATCATGCTAACATGTGGATTTTGTCTTGTTGACGAAAAAACAATAATAAATGAAAGTAATTCTAACACAAGTATTTTACGTGGTTTGAACCTAGGTACTATTCCACCGCCTACTGATTTGTAAGCTAAATCACTCCCGAAATTGATTGAGTAATTCATTTTCAAGAGGTAGAAGACAAAGAATGTATCTTCTTTATAATGATAAACAATGAAGCAAAGAAAGAAGATCCATGATATTAGAACTATCAATTACCTGCACAACCTGAGGATACCATTCTCGAAGTTTTTGAAATGCAGAATCAATATTTCCATTCATGATTAGCTTCACAACCAAAACTATTGATTAGATAGAGAAACATAGATACACACTGCTCCAAAGAAATAAGAGCGTTCTTTCTTGCAAAGAAACAAATCATTAATTCAGTGATCTATTTCATCCGTCATGAAAACTAAAAATAGCCAGCGCATTAAAGATAAAATTTGGTGCCACTGCCTCTCAGAATAAAAGAATCCAAATTAGGTCATAGTTGATGGCCTAATATATATTTGGTAGGATTACATCATTTGGAAGGTGTTCTCTGTTCCACCTTAATGAGTTTTACTACAAGATTACTTGTATAGAAAAATTCAAGGCACATATACCCTTGCTAGCTTCATCACTAAAACTTTTGTAGTATCATGTTTAAGAGACCAACATGGCAGATACTGTTAAAAGCTTACAGTGCATAGAAGCAGAAATGGTGAGAACACAGTAAACATGAATTGGTAGAATTGATTAATAATGTCAGCAACATGGGAATAGAATAAATCCTTCATGAGAGTAGATTGATCCAAAGGATTTAAATATCGGTGATATGAAAATAGCATTCATAGGTCAAGCCAGCATTGTATTGAGAATCAATATCACAAAAAAAGAAAAGAAAAAAAAAATGCAATCAGACATTACCAGAATACTCAAATACTGTGCTTCACAGAAAAGGTAAAATATCATTTACCAATTTGAGCAATACTCTGAACCATGCAGTGGTAAATCATCCTAAATATCACTCTATAGCAAGGAAACTAACAAGAAATAAAAAACATATATAATAAATAAAACCATAGAATATAATATTTTCCTATAACAATGCAACTAACTGACGTAGTCTATTTCTACGATTAAGCTCATAGATATCTTGATCACTAAAGCTATTCTCTGTGGCTGAGGACACTGAAGAATAGGTGCTTTCACTTGCAAGGTCAAATGACTTCAATGTATCTTGGTAACCATAGTGTAACAAATAGGAACGAACAATCCTGACAAAGATCTCAATATTAGAATTGTGTTTGACGATACAGTTCAGTGTAAAAAGTAAGGGGTATAATATCCATATTGCATAAAGGAAAATTGAAGTTTTAAAATCTTTAGGGGTATAAATCTACTACATATTTCAATAGCTAAATATTAGAAAATTATTTCAGAAGATGAACAATGAACCTATGAGCTTAATCAAACTACACAGGAAAGGATACAGGGGTACTGCACATCATTTTCTTTAAGATTTTACACTTTGTTAATTGAGATATCAGCGTCACATTGATATTAAGTGTTTGGCACGGATACAAATAGTCAACCCTCAATTATGGAAACTATGTGTTCAGAACTTGAGTAAATAAGCATGGAATTAGTTGCCAGCAATATGACTTCACTCGGCTTTCTTGAAAGGCAGATCAGAAAACCTAAGACATTCCTAAAGGACAACATGTGAAACAGTGATTTTAAACATTACTAATACACGAGTTCATCAGGTTCATGTTGCCAGAATGGAGTATGGAGTTACATCTGATGCTATCATGGTGAATGTATCAGAAGAGGCATGACAAAGAATCTGAAATAGTCAAATGTGTTTACCATGCCAAAGTTAAATGTTTATGCGGACTTGTACTATTATCGCTAAATCAAGGTAATCACAATGAAGCCTTGGATTCATTGAATGGCCCTAACTATTTAAAGTTAAACAAGTATGAGAGCTATTGGACAAAAGACCTTTTGTCAAGCTGCATCTCAGGCAGTTTAGCTCCCATCAATGACCATTCAAATCCTCCTACAACTTCATCTACAGATTAGCGATGTCAAATTTCAAAATACAAGAACCCAATGACACCGCAGAAGCATATTGAACATTTGATTATTTTACTAGTAGAATCATTCTTAAAAGGAACCAAAGAGGGTGGAGCTAGCTGCTCCATTGGGACTTCAAAGGGTTTGTGTTAAGGAATGAACCTCCTCGCACAAGGTAAGGTACTCCATTTTAACATTCAGACTCCATGCTTCCAGGGGCTGGTGAACTCAAACCCCCATTCAAAACATGTTATTAAATCTTTCCATTGTGCAATCTCGATCAAGATCACAGCCTCAGACCACACAAAAGAATCTTCCTTTGCCAAGCCTCAAAACCTAGCAGAGCACAGCAAATAAGCCTTCCCACTCACAAACTGATCTCGACTCAAAATCCTTTAAGGTGTCTTGTGCACAAGAAGCATCACATCTTCCTAGGTAGTGTCCTCTAGTGAATTGCTCAAGAATAGAAGGTAGACATGACAATTAATGACATGTCTACGAGTCATCCCCGAAACTTTTAGATTAAATTGAGATAGGAAGAAAGAAAATTTACATAATGATTCTGCTGCATGAATGTGAATAGTCTGTTTTTCACCCTCACAGTAGCATATCTATTGAACCTAACTCCATTATGGCAACGAAAGTAGTTCTTCTAACAACGCAACTAAGGTTGCTTTTGCTGGAAACAAAACTACTTTAATGTGATAAGAGAACATTCTACTTGCAGCATCAATTGTTTGGGTGTATACACTACCAATAAATTGTCAAGTAAATTAACTTGTATTATACATGAAAGAGCTCAACTATGGTGGACTTGTCCTCATTATTATGGTTCTTGACAGCCACTAGCTGATGCAGAAGGCGCTAAGAAGCATAGCATGGTTGAGCTGCTAAGTTCAAATGGTGGCTTGTCTTTTGTAAGTTTCTGTGCTGACTAACATTTGCATTCTTGTACTACCAGGTATAAACACTAACAATAGTATTATCCTTTTCTTAGTTTATGTTTGAATTTGCATGTTACTGTTAATCTCTGTTATATCTTCATCCAATTTGAAGATGTCAGATGCTCTTGCTATTGGTTATTAAGAGTTTCTGGAAATGTGAATCTCTTGCAGAGACATTTTCATGTTCTAATTTTGTAGTTAATTAACATGTTGAATTAGCATGCCTAACCAGGGTTTGTTAATCAACATATAACATTATGTTGAATTCGATAGGAGTTCACTTTTGCAGGGTAGAATGGACCTTAAAATTCCTAAGTTATTTATTTTTTTCCTTTATTTTGTATTTTTTATCTTTACTCTTCTTGGCTATATGCACTTGCTGTTAGAGAAAACTGGACTCTCCTATTTGAATAAGGTTGCAAAATAAATTCACATAAGCAATTGAGTTGTTTACTTAGGGAAAATTTTCCAATTAAAATTGTAAATGGTGTTTTCTTATTGTTTGGTTTATTCCACATATTTTACTTGATTTTGAAGGAAGGTGAAGAGGGTCAGCTTAGTGAAGCATTTTCGGCTGCGATACAAAATCTTCCATATGTTAGGTATTGGCTAAACTTTCTGTTGGTTAATAGTGTCAATGACTAATGATTTAATCAATAAAACTTATTGTTAATCTTCCATTAATATTAGGTATCGACTACACTTCTTTTGGTTAATAATGTCAATGTATAATGAGTTTTAAGCAACATCCTCGTTGACAGTTGACACTGATTAACCAATGGTTATGTCATTATTCGGGATGATTGCCAATGTATTATGCATTCACAGAAAAATGATGTTTCTTAAGAATCACTGATGGGAGTTGATAAATGCTGCAAATTTGATTGAAAAGTCATGAGCTTAAGGGTAACAAAACAAAAAAAAAACTATAAAATGGATGGATGGCAGAATGAACTTTCTCTATTTGTCGGACTGATCCAATTTCACATTTATGCAGTTGAAAGGATTATACTGATAGTATAAAAAATCATAGTTATGAAAAACCAATGAGCAAATTTGACACTGCTTGTTTGTACCGTGAAAAATATAAGCTATTAGGTTACTTTCTAGGAGCTAAATAGGGGATCTGTGCACTCAATTGGAGGCAAATGTACAATATTTTTAGAGGATAGATATTATGCATTTGAATTCAGAAGCATCAAATAAGATGAATTCTGAAAGTTCATATTGTATTGACTTTTTTAGTCTATATTTAAATTCAATTTTTATTGCATTTCTTGGCTGAAGTGTGTTAGTCCATGACTTGGTAGTAATGAAAGTTACTATTAGATGTTTTATGGGCGTCTTGTCTCAGTGTTTCTCATCTATTCCTTTTTCCTCTTTTTGCAGATATGTACCATTTGATTTCCATCATGCGTGTGCCAAAGGAAATTTTGATAACTTACAACTTCTTTTCAATCAAATCAAAGATCAAGTGGAAAGCCAAGGGTAATTGAATAAATAATCTTTTTTTTAATGTAATTTCATTGTCAATATATTTTTTTATTCATCTTCCTGAATGTCAACTGCTATTATTGCAAATAATTCTTCTTACTGCATCATTGTGCCAGCTGAGCAGATATTTTCTGATGAAAATTGATGGACAAATACTTCTGGAGCAGAAGGGAATCGTCAGGTCTAATTGCATAGATTGCCTGGATCGCACAAATGTTACTCAGGTTTGCAAGTGAAATTCTAGTTTCAAGTTTCTTATTTTGTTTCAAAAACCGAGTAAATTTTGAGTTGTGACCACCACCATGGTCTTTGATACATTAGCATCTTTGCAGTAGGTCATGCCTTTGATCCTGCTATTCTTGTCCAATGCATTGATTTCCCTTCCTAGTGGTTTTGATCCTTTTTTTCTTCTCTTCAGGCTCATTTGTGGTTAAAACTACAAAATTATTGTAATTTACATCAAAATACAAGTAACGAAAGAGTGTGGGCGCTATTTTCTCTTGTCTAATTTCATTTGGCATCTCCCTATGGTCGATGCAAAACCACGGATGTTGGTTCGAATTCTGGATGAAGAAGGTTGAGAGTTGGTTGCAGCAGTCCTAGATACTCAACATCAAAATGTGTTTAAACCTTTGAATTTGAATCTTAACCTTAATTGTAAATCAATAGAGGGGGAAAATCATGTAGCTGATCCAAATAATAAGACAAACACAGTTAGATAATGATGATGATCAGTTGTGGTTAACCAGTTCATAGTGAATCATCATTTTTCTTTCTTTGTCATAGCCTTCAAGTTCAAGATAGTGGGAACTGGGAAAGTTATTTTCCATCATCCTTTTAACATTAAAAAAAAAATCCTTATAATCCCATTCCTCGTTGCAGAGTTATCTGGCACGAAAATCATTGAACTTACAGCTGCAGCAACTCGGAGCATTTTCAGCGAGTGAATGTATATCCACACATACTGACGTCTATGAAGTGTTTAGGATCCGTAAGGAATCATTCTAAAATACACTGTGTATCTACTTTTCTGTTCTACTTCCCAGAAAGTGATTTTCTTATATCATCACTTTTGCTAGTATGGGCTGAACATGGTGATGAGATAAGCTTGGGATATACTGGTACCCATGCCCTAAAAGGTGATCTAGTACGGTAAGTTCATGAGTTTACAATTTTCATTACCATATTTTCCATCTATATGATGCATTGCAAATGCCTATATCTCATCTTCTGGTTTCATACATACAGATACGGGAGGCAGACTTTAGGTGGAATGATAAAGGATGGAATAAGTGCTCTCACTCGATATTATTTGAATAATTTTCATGATGGGATTCGACAAGTACGTGTACTTGACCTTAAGAGTAATAATTGCACTTTTTTCAAGTACTAGTGCATTTTTTTGCATTAAATATACATCTTTAGTATTTTAATCTTTTCATTCTAAGCCTAAAAAAAAGGGAAAATTCATGAGGAAATTTTCTACAATTTATCTCCTTTAGTATTCAATTTTCATTTCCCTTCTAAAGTTTAGTTCCTTTCTAAATGCCTTCCAGACTTTCAAAATACCCCTGTTACTTGACAGAAAGTGATGTGGCACACATGTGCCGGACTCGCTACATCATTATTCGGTCAGAGGAATTAATAGTGTGAATGGTTAGGGGGTGAATCTGAAAAGTTTACAACTTCAGTGCAGATTTTGACTATTTTAGAATTTCAAGAGGTTCTTGAAAACGGGAGTAAACTTTGGGGGTCCTTATTAATATCTAATAAGATTGTTTGATATGGCTTTTATGATGTTTCTTCACAGGATGCATTGGATCTCATTAGTGGTCATTATACGCTTAGCAGAAGTGGTTCCGGCCAGTTTCAGGTCAATGGGATTGACTCTCTACCAGTAAGCCATTATATTACTTTTAATTGTTTCATTCTTGAGGAAATTTTATTTTACCTTACCTTCTTTTTTTTTAATTTCCCTTTAACCCTGAGATCATCTAGATATCCCCCACATTTTACAAACTTTTGTCATTGTATCCCTTAACTACTAGTATCATTGTTTTACAACGGAATGATTACTTGGTGGATTGTTAGCTCTGTTGAAACGCTGCCATGTTGTGTTTGCCATGTCATTGTTTCATCAAAGCTAAGTAACAATGTTAGTGATTAGGAGTAAAATGACAAGAGTTTGAGAAATACAAGTAACATTTTTTTTAAAAAAAAACAAACTATTTAGTTTCTTTGCTTTCATGTCTTTCTGTTTATAGCTCAAGCTTGCTTTATGATTTATCCATATGCAGTATCTTCCTGTAGCCTCAGCTCTCATCATGGGTGGTCTGACGATGACAAGCTTCACACTACATCAAGGTCTCATATTTTTTTTTTTCCATTTTGAGCAAATATTCAAATTTGATCCTTGTTAATTAAAAATTCTTTGGGCCCGTAGCCATCCCCTCCCACTTGCTATGCGGAACTATCCTTTTTAGTCATCAAATTACTAGATAATTGATATATATGTAAATTGAAATCAAAGATGATATTAGTGTTGATGGATTTCAGTATCATCAAGTTATTTGATGAAATAACTAGTTGGTAAAATGAGGACAATTTGATAGAATCCTTAACGAGACTTCAAATAAGTGGTCCAAACTTGAATTTTTCTTGAATTATTTTGATTTGGTTTCTCAGATCCTGTCCTATTTTGACTTGTGTGTATTCAGCTGTAGGACGCAGCACAAACCCTTTGGTTTCATCGGTGTTCTGGGCCGGCTTGACTGCTGGAGTCATGGCGCTTGTTAAGGCTAATGGTAAGCAGTTCTGCTCCAGGCCACGCTTGTGTGGCCTCATGTAATATTTATTATTCTTTTGAGATTTATCCAATACTATTTATTTGTAACACACGAAATTCGAGTTCAGTTAGCCATTTTTAATCGCAATCAAGGATATGATTCATCATCATGTAATGTTGATCAACATGCAGTGTTTGTTCTTTTGAGTATGTTTACAATAATTAACATTCCCAATCTGGTTTACATGGGATGAGAGGAGAAGAGAAGAGGGAGAAACAAAATTTATGTTTCTTGCTTATTTGCTGCAAGGCTGCCTTGCCCGACCATCTACATTTTACTGTCTAGCAACACTGTGCACCCGAGGGTATCTTCGTTGCAAATCTATTGCTAGACATGTTGCAATAGAATGGAAAAGGTAAATGACATTATGCTAGACAGAATGCCAACGTAGATTTTTTAAACATATACGTGGTATTACTTTAAAACAATAAATTGAATATTGAATAGATTAAAAACGCCCACAAACTTCCGAGTTTCACCTTAATACATGATGAAGATTCTCTGGCCTGTGTATTAGAATTGTATGAGCTTTAAAAAACATTATAAAAACGGATACATTTGCCTATAACCTGGTAAACGAAATGATAATATTTCCTAATTGATAGAGCAGTCTTGGCCAACAATTTAAACTTTTGTTTTTTTCGTAAAATTCACAAGAATAAAGACCACAAATCCCTCCTTATCAAGCTGGTGCAAAACTTGATTTCAAAAATATTTAATGTTGTTACAGATATGTTGATTTCGTTATTTTGTAAATTCCAAAAAAAAAAATAGAACACAAAACAAACCTATCAAAATGATGCAAAACTTGATTTAAAAAAATATTTAATGTTGCTATAAATCTGGTCATTTCCTTATTTTATAAATTCCAAAAAAAGCCACAAATCCCAGCTTATCAAACTGATGCAAAACTTGATTTCGAAAACAATTTAATGTTGCATTGCAAAGTTATAGAAACACCCCATAACACTAGTCCGAATAAACAAAAATGACAAACAAACTCCGAATTATCCAACTGAAGAAGATAAATTAAGTGACGATGATCAAATACACCTCAGTACTTCAATGGAGCAAGGATATTAAGCTGAGAACCAAGCTTCTCGTCGGTTGCCTTCTCTGCCTTGGCACGAAGCTTCTGAAGCTGCTTTCGCCTCTCATAGGACACCTTAGCCCTTTCTTTCCTCTTCTCCTCTAATTCCTGTATAAAATATTACCAGGTTAATCAGTCATGCTGACGATTCAAATTTTAGAAAAGATAAAGGCAAAAGGCACTATCAAAAAGACTCGGAATACAATAAGTTCTACCCCACATAACTCCTTCCAAGCGACAATCATAATCAAGCAAGTTGGATTAAGATTACCTGGGAATAATAATCAAGCAACTTGTTATACAGGCACCTTCATAACGACTTGGAATACAAATTTCTACCCCACATAATTCCTTCCAAGTGACAATCAAAGTCAAGAAAGTTAGTTTGGGATTGCCATGGAAAAATACCCCTTACTGCGACATCCTAATTTACTCTCACAAGGTGGATTTTAAATTAACTAAATTTCTTTATAAATTTAGATGGGTGAGCTACTGTTGACTTAAACTTGAGCATTTATGATTAATGGTTGTGTCAAACCAGTTAATGAGATGGTTTCTCTATATATCAGAGCAGACCTAATCCTAAGAATGGTGAAGTGACTTAGACTTGTCTGCACGACTGTATAGTCAACATTCTACAGATGTCACTGATTAAGCTTGATCCTAAGTTATAAATCAAATATTACGCAGGGCAGATTGTTATACCCTAGTTCAATCCCACATAGTGAGTTGTGGACTACCAAAGAATCTTTTATAACCTTGGAATGAGCTGCTATTAACTTAGCTAACTTGGGCTGAAGAATTTCAATCAATGATTGGGCCTGACAAGTTGATGGATCAATTTCTATCATTTAAGTAGTTTGAGATACTCTAGGACCCATTAACCTAAAGTTTGGGCTGAAGAATTTCTACCTTTTCGTCTCTTGTAAGCCTAGACTGCTTAAGGACAAGAAAGAAATCAACTTCATGGTACGCTCTTCTCTAAAATATTAAATCTCAAATTAAATCAAAGCTTGGCTCAAGATATAAAGTAAAATTTCTTGCCTCATCTCAGAAAGCACTTTAGATCGCATTGTTTAACCATAAAAGGCTTTTAGTGTAGAATTTAGGATGTCTGGTTGTTTAAGCAAAAAAGCAACATAGGCCTACAATCTTGGACAATCACAGATATAAATTCTTAAATTATGATAAAGCTCTTCAGATAATGTTTTTGAAACACATACCAATAGACTCTAGGTAAAGCTCTTCAGAAGACAAAATGAGAAAACAATCATTGTATTGATGTACAGACATAAAAATATCACCATTGGCTTCTAATTTCTACTAGCATCAAATTATTAACACATGCATTGAACAAAAAAAAAGTTCCAAACTACTGAGATAGCAAATGAAATATTTCAAATACTTGAACCTTCTTAACAAAAACTATATAAGGAGAATTAAATCAATTAATCACGAAAATAAAATATGCAAAACAAAGTTCCAATTGTAGTCCGAGGTGTAAGGAATATGCTGACAGGGTAAGACCAAAGCAATCACTAGTTAATGTAGTAAAAAATAATTAATAGATTTGATTATTATTGTCAATATAATCTAGGATAAAGTTCAATGGAAAGATAATCCACGTAGCCAATTCCAAATAGTTGGAAAGAATATAGTTTGGGGATGATGATGACCAAAGTACTGATCACAAAGGAGCTACCGGAAGTTATTCATAGAAACACTATAAAAATTATAAAATAGTTAGCGTTATGGATGAAACAGTAATGTTGAAGACAGTGGGAAATTCCCAACCTTAATAGTGTCGTAGTGATTCCATCCAACCTCTGAAGAGAGATGACCAAGCAAGCAATACCTATGTCCAGGTCGAAGCCTCAACACCCTGACAACAAAATCCACCATTTAATCCGCATATTGAGACATTTTATATATATTATAGCAGAAAATTAGTTGACAAAGAACTGCTTACTTGAGGGCATCCGGAACAACCTTTCTCTTCGTCTTGTCGTATGGCGGTGGCACCCCTTCATAGGCCTTGAGCCTTGCCAGTGCAGCAGCACCGCGCTTGGTTTTATGGGGAATCATCCTAAGACAGAAAAAGAGTGTACATCTCTTAAATCTCTGACCCGACAAACAAAAGGAAAAGGTAAACCAATCTGCGGAGTAAAGGTGATTAATTACCCGCGTATGGTACGCCAGAGGATCTTGGAAGGGGCGCGGAAGTGGATGGGGCCGTGGGACGGCTTGGTATTCATGCGCTTGCGGAGGAAACGGAGATACTTCATCTTCTGGCGGACTAGACCACCGGAGAGGCAGATCTCCTCGCAGCGAACGACGACGACACGCTGCCCGTTGAGCAGCTCCTTCGCCAGGATCGACGCCAACCGACCCAGCATGTGGTGCCGGGCGTCGACCACCACCCGCCCCGTGCACAGGCCAGACCCAGACACCATATTCGCCTTCCTCGACGCTCACTTCGCCGGCGGCTGGACTTGCGAACGCTGAGTCGTCCGCGCTCGCTCTCGTTTTATATGGATCGGGGGCTAGGGTTTTTTTTTCATTCCTCTTAACGGGGACGGATCGGGTTTGGTTCGGACTTTGTTCCTACCCGTCTAGCAGCAGAGACTGAGCTATGTAGTTCAAATTTTCGACGTGAAAAAAAACGTGTAGTAAAGAGTCATATCTGTAAATAAATAAAAGTGAGGGTGTTTTGGAGCAAATAGTCGTTTTATATCGAATAAAAAACCAGGGCGAGAAAGAGAGGAGAGGGGGCCGAACACACAGAGAGAAGCCGGGGAAATGGCCGATGATGACGTCTCCCAACCATCTTCCCAGTACCGTCGAGAAGCATTCAAGGCCTCAGGTACGATTGCTTCCCTACTTTCTTCTACTCCTTAGATTCCTTCTTTAGCTTCGACGGTGGACGTTCGAAATACGCAATCGACTTCGCATGTTCTGGAGGGTTGAAACCCTTGAAATAGACAAGAAAAAAAACAATTTTGCGATTGGTTTCTAGGCCTGGATTTAGTTTGTGGTCGTCTGTTTGCAACAAGGACGGTGTTTTGTCGTTAGATTATGCATCGCTTACTACTTATCCGAGCTAGTGCTCTGAGAAGTTCATCTTGGGTTAAGATAGCGTCGACTTTCACTACTTAGTATATCTTTTTCTTGATTAAAAGGCGAACTATGAACTTAGGGGTGGGGGGGGTGATAGAAAGGTCTGACAAGGCTGTTTCCACCAACTAGTTGATAACCGTCAAAACCAGTACATGGATCCATTGAAGGACTTCTATAGTTGTGTATGTTTTTCCTGTAGAATGTGAATCTGCTAGTGCATTAAAGACTGAGAAACAGAGCCATTATCCACTAACATCACAAGAGAGATTTGATTCGTCCTCATTTGCTCTTGTGATGGATATCTAAGTATAATTTTGATATACTTAAGCTTTTGTTATGAGGTGGCTACATGTGTTTGTTGATATTGGTAAATGGAAATTTTACTTCCATGGTCCCTAGGTTCTGAAGTCTCAACATTGTTCCTTTTTCAACTGAGTAATTTTAAGTCAGATGGTATTATGTATGTAGCAATGGGATCTGTTACTGACGTAAGATTAAACAAATGAAAGCTAAAATAGATAGCTAGAACTTTCTACATTGGTAACCAAGTCAGGAATTAAATGGCTTAGTGTTGTGTTTGTTAGAATTTCTAGTGTATGCACCTGCTTTATACACTCAATGGGCTATTGTGCTTTTTAAAAATTTCTCAGTCTATTTTATTGAATCTCACATTACCTGAGTTATGTATAGGAGTCAAGACCAATTGGAGTCAAAAGAGACATGCTAGAATTTTTTGTTTCTCTTGTTGAATTCTAGATGAACAACTTCATCAGGGCAGGAGATATCTGATGGAATTATTTTCAATATTAGTTCTTTGTTGCGTCTATTTGTTAATTATGCTTATATTAGTCTATTAGTGATACTAAAATTTATCTTGGCCAGCAGTACATAATACCTCTGCACAGCGGAGGCGGCAACTTGCAGTTGCAGTGGGAAAAGAGAAACGAGAGGCCTTGATACGGGCAAAACGCTTGTGCCGAGAAGCACTATTTGAAGATAATGAAGTTTCATTGGAAAGAGACATGGACACTGATGAGGAGAAAACAGTTTTGGATGCTCAAACTTCTCAAACTGTGGACGATCTAAAATCTGCACTGGCATACCAGTATGTACTTTCTATTTTGACTAGATTCACATGATCACATTTACTTTCAAAAAGCTTAAAAGTCTTATATTTTACTCTCATGCATGTGTATTGTGTTTTTCTTTTCCTTTTTCTTTTTTGGCATTTATATGTTGTTGTAAGGTTATTGTTTGACCTGTTACTTTCAAGATCTTGTAAATTTTATGCCGTTTTCTAATTTCCTGCAGTTTTTCCACCTAAAAAATTCTGTTTTTCATTTGTACAGTTACTAAGTTTGATTGTTTTGTCATATTCAAATGATAGTTATTTGCATAAATAGTTTTGTTGATTATTTAATGTAAAATCAAACTCTATCTTTCTTACTACCAATCCATGAATGGCAGACAATAGTATGTGTTCCAGGAGTCCACGTGTTGTTGACAAGTTGAAAGAAATAAAGGTTAAGGGCAAGGATAAGAGGAAGACAAAAAGAAAACGTAAACAAATTTCTAGATGATGCAGATCTTCTTAATAATATGCTCTTGCAAAGAGGTTAATGGAGGGATAAGAACAATGTAGTCGAAGCCTAATACTTGGGAAATACAACTTCTTGTTAGCCTTCTATATCTTGCTGCCTTTGTCGTCTTGTTGAGAGTTAAAATGAAAGCTGCTTCCTGAATAAGAAAATCAGTAGAATAATTGTGCACGAAGTAATTATCATCTTTGAATGAACCTTTGAAGTATTTTGTTGTCAGTTGAGTGAAGTTTTATATTATTAAATGTAATTGGAGTACAACTCTTGTTTATATAATCCTCAACCCTAATATTATATTTAAAAATAACAATGTGGGAGTAATCCGTTATTTCTAAAACACTCTCAAGCTAGCTGGAGTATTGGAATTCTTCATTTTGTCGCGCAAATAAGACATTGATTTACATAAATTGGCTGGGTAAAATATAGCAATCTCTTCTTCAAAAGATCTACATGGCATATTGATTTTTTGACATAACCTAATCACTAGCGAAGTGGTAATCAACTTCAAATATGTTAGTGTGTTCGTTAAACATTAGATTTCTTTCTATATTGATGACAACTGGATTTCCACAATGCCTATTTATCAGTTTGATGGTTGTAAATGTGAGTCCATCAGTTGAGGACTCAAATCCACAACATCTCACAAGATGTTTGTCATTGTTCTATATTTTCTTTGACATTAGAATGAGGTACTTCATTTTTTCTTTCTCTTCCTTATTAGATTGTCTCCAATACAAATGCAGAGTTCCCAATATTTAGAAAACTAATTATATTTGTTTGCTCACTAAGTAGTTTACATGAACCTAGCTGTTCTTGGAATTTGAAGCATATGATATTTTATGCATTTAAACAACAAATTTCAGATTTACCCATGTGATTGCTTCTGGAGATGGAAGTGCTGAAACCAATATGCTGAGACTCTAGTCATACTTATTCAATGTTAGTTGTGAGAGATTTATCAGATATTTTGTCATGGGATTATAAGTTCAAGTGATTATTTCTAAATAATGAAATTATATTGAACTCTAACTTCTAATTATGGTTGAAGTGCAAAAAGAATTTGTTGATCAAAAGTTGAGACATTAACACTGGTATATAAGCAAGGTTGGTTAAGAGCTGTAAATAAATTTGAAAATAGGTTTATTAATTAACAGAAGACAGAGAGAATGGAGGATCAAGGGAGCCAATTTTCCAATCTATCATATTTTCTCGCCTTGTCACTTCTGTACTATCTTGGAAATTCCAAACTCTCTCCCTATAATGTTCTGATAGACACTTTGAAAGCTAAAAATTATGTTCCGCATGTTAGCTTTCTTTTAGCCCTCATAAACCTCATTGGCCTGGTGTGTTTTAATCGAAACATCAGCGGAAAGGGGGCTACACAAAAAAAGGTGGAAACATTACGTGAGCTGAGGCGGCTGTTATCCAAATCTGAAGTCCCTCCTGTCAAAGCAGCTCTCCAAGCTGGAGTCATTCCTCTCCTGGTGCAGTGCTTAGCTTTTGGGTCACCAGATGAACAGGTTTGCATCTACCAATTCCTAATAATTTTTTGCAACTGGAAAACAGTTGTTGAAATAATTCAGGGGCATTCATGTTATCTGATCAACTTTCCTGCTATCTACATTTTATAAAGACTGATGTGGTCTTCTGAGTTCTGGTATTGCAGGAATTCATATTGATCTGACTATCTGAATTGATTCCTTCTGAATGTTTGTCATGCTATTATAACTGTCTTTTTAATTTATATACAGTTGCTTGAGGCAGCTTGGTGTCTTACTAATATAGCTGCCGGGGATCCAGAAGAAACAAAGTCGTTAATGCCTGCACTTCCTTTGCTTGTAGCTCACATTGGAGGTTTGTTGGACACCTATAGTTGTCTAAGCATAGTGTCTTTTTCCATCGCTTTTTTATTTGTTTTTAGATGCTCCAAAGTGGTTTATACTGAACAATTCTAGGCACGTGAAGTTATAAAATCCATATGGTGTGTAATTTTTTTCTGTCCTTGGATCATTGTTTGGTTATTTCTACTTTTTTGTCAGTTGCAAATTGCAATCATTAAGTTCATAAATTCTCTCCCTGCCTACAGACAATGTCTGGTTCTTATTTAATTTTGTCCAAGTCTGCATAATTCTCTAGTAGCCTTGTGGCTGTTGCTTTTGTCTCACCAGCCAGATTTCAAAATAATCCCAATTTTGTAATCTCTGTTTATTTTCTCTATGGTCTTTGCATGTATGAGAACCTTAACTTGAAATGCAAACCTTTTTGAAGCCATCTTGATATTTGAATTTATTATGTAAACTGTGTCTTGGTCAGAGGATTAAAATGCTTATCTTTCATGGAGAAACCCTTCTATACATGAATGTGTTTTTGATGAAAGCGAGGTCTAAACAGACTAACCAAGACCGTTTTAATGGTGCTTCTGACACACAAAATCTCGTGTTGTGCCTGTTGGCATGGCTGAGATTTTTCATTTTGCTCTCTTGCTAAGATGCTAGCCGACCCCACCTAGTGGGATAAGGCTTGGTTGTTGTTGTATCTTGCTAAGACAACAAGTTGATACCAAAACTGAACAAAAGGAGAGGGAGTAGAATGGCACATTAGCACCACCAACACTGAAGGAGAAGTGAGGGAGAGAGTGAGTGAGAGAGAAGATCACCAATCGGAGGAGGGAGGAAGGAGTAAGAGAGAGTTGGTGAGAGAGAGACAATGAGATCCACTCCAACTTCACGAGAGAAATGATGAGATCAACTGTCTGAAGAGAGAGAGAGAGAAAAAAAAAGATTTGGATTTTATTCCAAAACTCCTTTAATTGAATAAGAAAATATGATTAAAATTGATCTAAACAAAAAAAATTCATTCAATCTTAAATTGATTAAATCAAGTTCGAATTAAACCCAATTTGAAGCTACTCAACCAAGATTATAAACCCTAGTCTACTCAAATGATAAACCCTACCCTACTCAAATGATCTGTTTTAATTGCTATACTCTTATACTTGTAAGTTAATAAGTACTGAAATTGTATTGACACAGCATGATACAGTACAAAAATCTTATTGTTCCAATCAAAGATACTCTGGTACAGCTCAGGATTTTACACCTTAGTTACCTTGGTTGCTACTTTCTTTTTTTTTTTTTGCAACCAGTTTTTTTTTTCAAAAAAAGAAAAAAAGAAGCTAAGGTAGAGAGATTCCTACAAAGTAGTAATATATATAGATAGAAAGTTAGAAGCACTTACATTAACTAGTAGGAGAAAGGATCCCTGTCGAGTTTAAACAAAATACCAAAGCATCAGCTGTTAATATTTGCAACCAGAGTTACAAGGTTCACTTGCAAAAATTATACTAGATTGAATTTCCATAACCTAATATGCATCATGTATCTACATTCACATGTTTCTTATTAAAGTATTCATCCACATTAGATGTATTAACAAGGAGTATGGGATGATAATATGCTTTTATTGGCTATCATTTTTATTACTCAAAAATAACTCTACTGACATGTAGTATGTAATGAATAATGGCAAGGATTTAGTGAACCAGGTTGATTTTTGACAATGTTCTTCGGTGGCAAAAATGTTTATGTTTTTGTTCTGGGATCTTTCTTTCTTGCATGTCTAAAATCTGATCAGTATTAAACTGTTTATCTGGTAGAGAAGAGTTTGGTGCCCATTGCTGAGCAGTGTGCTTGGGCTTTGGGAAATGTTGCTGGTGAAGGAGAAGAGCTGAGGAGTATTTTACTTGCACAAGGAGCTTTATTATCTCTTGCACGTTTAATGATGTCTAATAAAGGTTCCACTGCAAGGACAGCTGCATGGGCATTATCAAATCTCATTAAGGTATGCATTCTTTAATTTTATTAAGTTGAAATGTTTCATTAACAGCTATAGATAATATAATATATATTTCTATAAATATATTTATCCTCTGAATGAATTTTAGCAAATTTAGTATCCTGTAGTCATGTAGAAGAGATGATTCTTGCTTTTCATAAAATCTGGCAGTCTTTTGTGACTATCTAATAAAAATTTACTCTCAAATTCCCTCGTAGGATTTAGCAAGAATGTGTCCCTGGTGAGTGTCATAGTTTTGCTTACAGGTGTTATTTACATGTTCATCCACATTTCAGTATCATCTCAAGGTTGCTGTTTACTATGAATTTTTGCTCATTCATTAGCCTTTTGTACTTTATATTGTTCAATATTTACATGCAGGGACCCCATCCTAAAGCTGCATCAGAACTGATAAAAATCAAGGGGGTAATTGATGCAATTGTGCAACACCTGAGGAAAGAGTAAGTTGTTGCTTGGCTTTTCATGATTTCCTTATTTTTAGCTCTCTAGAAGTTCTATTGATTGATGCTTGGAATAAAACTAACCGGCATTGTTGTTGAATGTTTCTTTGTTTTTATTAAACTATAAATATATAGATTAGATCCTTTCCTATGGTTTAAAATCATGACCCATGTTGAGGTGTCGGTCTCAATCGGAATGATATAATTTCGATATCGTGTCAAATATAGTTTCGGTATTTTTTAAATATAAAATATATTAATTTAAAATAAAATATTTAATCTAAATATTAAAAAATTTTAAAATACAAAAAAAAAAGAGAAAAATACGAGACCGCGGTGCTTCTATATGATAAATAAATAAAATTTTATTATATATTTTGAAATTAAAATATAATATATAAATATATATATTAAATTAATAGGATATTATTAGAGTTTGATTAAGCCTATTTAAGTTATCCTATTTATAGCTAGGAGTAGATTGAAATTATTAACCTAAATTTTAACCTAATTAATTTCTTTAAGTAATTTCTGTATCCCTACCCGCGTGCTTGTGGGAGTGGTTGCTGCGACCCACGGAGGTCGCAGCGGTCTTCGCGACCCCGCGGCGGCTCACAGTGTTGGTTTCGGCCACGGGGTGCCAGGTGAAACAGTAAATTTCGTCCATTTCGCCCAACACATAATGAAATTTTAAACCACGCTCCTTTCCTAATAGCTTAAACTCTTGAAGCAGGCAGTCACTATTAAAACTTTATCATGGTACGGCAATATGAGAGCACATCTTATATACTCAAATCCTGGCCCATCCTTGTATGTGTTCTTATTCAACTGTCACATGCTTTGTGTGTGATTGGGTTGCACTCTCTTGTGACTTAGTCCTTGTTCTGACTTGCCACAAAGAAATGTTAAATCATAATCAATAGATTGGTTCATTTCCTAATAGCTCAAGCTTTTGGAATTGATTTCACTATTAATTTAAGAAACCAATCATGCTGGAATTGTTCCTGAATACATGCGCATCTGCTTGTTAATACTCCTTGTGAGCATTTTCAAATCTTTGATCTTTTTTAGATTCTAAAGGGATGAAATGCTTAGTGAAGGGCATTTCAAGTTTTTGATGTAGGTCCTGTTGCTATCTTTCTTTAGGGATTTGACCATCAAATTTCTTTACACATTGTCTCGTGGTTTTAGATTTTGGAAGTTTGGTCTCCTTCAATGTTATCTTTTTTTGGTCTTTGTGTTAAGAGTAGTTTTTTTTATAACTTATGATTTAACAAGAAGAGTATTGGTTTTGGTAAAAACCCTTCAAATTTGTTGAGATTTCTCTAACCTGCTTCTGCAACATGCTCAATGCAATATTTTCAAATACTGTTAAGATCTTCACTTGTCGTGATGCCTGTTGGATAATTTTCCTACTTATGTGCTATATTTGTCGCTAAATTGGCAGGGATGATGAGTTGGTGACTGAAGTAGCATGGGTGGTTGTTTATCTGTCAGCCCTTTCAGAAGTAGCTGTTGGTTTACTGTTGAAGAATGATGTTGCTCAACTTCTAGTCGAAAAGTTATCTGCATCTGAGAGTTTGCAGTTGCTAATTCCAGTAATATGCATTTCCATGAGATTTAATCTTCTTGCATTAAAGTTAAATTCTTTTCTTATGGTTGATAAGTATTAACTGTTATCACCTTGCTAGTCTTCTTAAGGTACATCTTTATCCTGCTAGCTTGAGAAATGAGTAAAACCCCAAGAACTCAAGTGTGACATACACAAACTCAATAGTTGATACTCATTTTGATTTAGTGTCCTAGTTTGTTCTTGCTCTCCCCCCCCCCCCATGATACAAACACTACATTCCTGGGGGTTGGGAATATTTCTTATATTTTTTTCTTAGATGTAGGATGCCAGCGAAGTTATTTTCCAATATCTAAAGTTGCAGATAATCTAGATTTTCACCTGATGATAGATATTTCATTCATTTAGGTGCTTCGCAGTTTGGGTAATCTGGTAGCTGCTGATGGCTATATGACCGACAAGGTCCTAATTGTTGGATATAACATCACAGGTTTTCTCCTGATTCTCTCGAGTAATATACACATGAGATAGTAATATACACATGAGATAGTAGTATACACATGAGATTTTTTTTTTGTTGCTCAGCATAACTTGTCTTCATTTATTTTCCAGAACAATTATTATCTGGGTTGATAAAATGTCTGAAAAGCGAGCATCGGGTCTTGAAAAAGGTATGTAATAATGAATGTGTTAATTGATAAATTTATCACAAGCTTCTTTTGGATTTTAATATCTATCATAACATTTCAATGTTTTTCATATCCATGGCAATATTTTTGTTTAAGCGTAAAATCTAGCTCCTGTCTGTTTTTCATTAACTCGATGACATGCAGCAACAGATCACCCTATCAACACCATGTCAACATTGATGTCTACTTTTTTCATATCTTTTTTGCAAAGGATGAGAGAAGGAGACAATTTCTTGCCTTACCAACCTCAAAAAAAGAAGAGGAAATATGTAAAGGCCAGAACAATGCTCAGTGTTGACATGGTGTTGATGTAGGTTGAATGAGTGATCTGCCTTTTGCCCATATTATCGAGTTAACATCAGCTTGACTCAAAACAAGGCGGATTATGGATTTTAACTTAACATATAAACATCGCTATGGAGATAAAAAATTGAAATGCTGTGATAAAAAATCCATACAAAGGTTGTAGTAGATTTATCAATTAACCCTAATAAAGTTTTAATGTGTGTGGAAAGCATTCTCTTTTTCTTCCCGATAAAATCCTTTATCAACAATTTAGGAAGCTGCATGGGTTCTATCTAACATAGCAGCAGGATCTATCAAGCACAAGGAGTTGATTTATTCTAGTGAGGCAACGCCTTTATTGATTCATCTTCTATTAAATGCAACATTTGATATCAGAAAGGAAGTAGCATATACTCTTGGAAATCTATGTGTTGCCCCGTCAAACGATTTAGAACAGCCAAGCATAATTGTGCACCACCTGGTTTCACTCATAGAACATGGATGCCTTCCTGGCTTTGTGTATTTGGTTCGAACTGCAGATATTCAAAGTGCAAGATTGGGACTCCAGTTTTTGGAATTGGTGAGGAAATCTTTATTCTTTAATTTTTACGCTTTCCATTTCACCTTTTTATTAATCATTTTCCTTGAACATTAATTCTAAAGTTATTCTACTATAGGTTTCATGAAGCGGATAACAGATTTTTCAAATATTATCATTGGTGTGAAAGTTGAGGAATGAGGATATACTTTCTATGGATGCCTACACTAAGATAACATAGAAAATGGAAGGGAGTATCTGGAAATCAAACATAAAGAGTGGCCAATTTTATGGAACCTTTAATCCCTAAAAGCAACTAATTGTTTCATTCACAAACTTCTCTTGATAGTTACTGCCCTTCATATTTAAAGAGAATTTATTTTTGTTTCAGAAAAATAACGAACTTTGATTAGGCAAAACTGAATATATTGCTATCTCCTATAAATCCAACTTCTCAGTCCCAGAAGCAAAGAAAAAGAGAGAAGAATACCATGGAAAGGTATCTAGTATTTTGTTGGTTGGGTTTATCGAAGCAGCGACAGGGATATGCGACATTTAAGAGTAGAATTTGATTAAGTTCATAGCTTGTGGGTAGCTTACCATTATTCATGATGCTTTTAGTTCATAAGAATAGTTATTCTGTTCCTATAAATACTCATGGAATAAGTTTTGTATAGGTGCAAAAGTGAACTTGGAATACTAATTCTCATAGATTTGTGATTCCCTATTCATATGAAATTTATATTTCCTATATGTTTATTTTTTGAATAATAAAATTCCTACTCCATTCAAACCCTCTAAAAATTATTATATGAACATGGACCAAGCAGGTCAGGTAGACCAATCTAGCCTAGTGGGACAAGCATATCAATTAGGTTAGTCGATTTGGATGAACTGGTTAGGTTGGTTTTACCAGGTGGACTAAGTGAGTTAGTTGAGTCAAGTGCTGGATGAACCGAGTGGGAAAGGATGGTCTGTCATGTCATCAGCTAAGCAGGGCTAAGAAAGTAGGTCATGTTGAATGACCAATAAAACCAAGATGACTAAATGGTTTGGTTTCTCCAAGCGAACTAGAAGGCCTTGTCGGATTGAATGGGTTGAACAAGCTAGTCGAGCCAACTGAGCTTGGTTGATCAATAGGTCATGTTGGATTGGTTGGTCCGAGTAGATGGATTGGTGAGGCCAGATGAGTTTGTAGGGTCAAGCGAGCAAATTGGTTAAGTTTGTCAAATTGAGCCAACAAATTGGTCAGGCAATTCAGTAGGGTGGGCTTAGTGAGTCAAATAGGTTGATGAGGCTAAATGAGTCATGCAGTAGAGGGGGCTAGACCAATGTACCAGTATGGGGCCAGGCAGGCATGGTAGATCGCATCATGCTATGCAAATTGAGACAAAATAATTTAAAATGAGATATATGACTTGAAATTATTTGCTATACACTCATAATAATTTTCATCCAAATATAAGAATAACTATTGCATGTTCATTCCATTCACCATGAACTAAACGAACACTTATTTATATTATGCCCTGTCTATTTCATTCCTTGGGAATACCTGATTCGTTGCCTATTCTATTCGTCAAACTAAATGCGCCATCATGCTTCAATACTTATGTTTATTTGCAGGATCATTCCTCTTTCATATTCACTACCTACACACTTTTGCAGGTTATGAGGGGAATGCCAAATGGTGAAGGCCCAAAACTGGTCGAGGAGGACGGAATTGATGCAATGGAACGATTCCAGTTTCACGAGAATGAAGAGATCAGGAACATGGCTAATGATCTGATCGACAAGTATTTTGGTGAGGACTATGGCCTCGATGAGTAAGAAGGCACTCACTTCGCCTTCACTGACTTTTTTCTCAGGTTCTTTGGTGTTCTTGATGTACAAATTTACGAGTTGTGTTTTTAGAATTCTTTTGTTGGCTCAAAAATAGTGTACGATCGACAGAATACCCGAGGGATGACTGTTTGTGGTGGTTTGATTAATTTAGATTGTACTCTGGGGAAATTGTCATAATATTCTCCAAAGATTTAATAGCATTTTTAAAGTAGCCTCGAACTTTTACTTGTAAAATCAATGGCGATGACTGATGAGAGGTGCATGAAATCATCCATCTCCCTCAGCAAGCGACCCTTCTCTGCAATGGGAAATATTGCACGTAAAATATCCACATAATTTAAGCTGTATTTTGTTTGTGAACTTGCTGCTCGATCTTAAAGCAGTTGCACCGCAGCGAGTTGATTAGAACATAAGCAAATGACTGACACACCTCTCAGTCCATCAATTTCTTTTCGCCAACAATTTAACAAAACAACTTGAATTGAAAATTTATATTTTGAATACCAAAAATAGTTCGATTGAAGAAAAGAAAAAACAAAGTGTAGCAAATCAAACCGTGAAACAGTGTTAGAGACTGAGGACATTTTGGTACAATGAACTGGAAGAGATCCAAATAGGGCATTTCCGAATATGCCTGAACTCAAAATTCTTGGCTAGGTAGTTGTTCTAAGAATAGCATTGCATGAACACCAATCACAATTAATTAATAGGATTTCTGTAGATCTAAAGTTAACATCAATGTTGGCCAGTGGATAAATACCCTCTTCGACTGCCACCAATATCGGGTATTAGGGCTATTGACAACATACATTAACTAATGAAACAATTATTATACACCAGCAATAACTCTCTCCTATTGAATCTAATTGTATTTTCTGCGGCCCAACATTGGCTGCGACTAACTGAAAAACACTTGAGGTTTACCTCATCATATGGCTTGTGACAGTATAAGTGATATCTTTCGGCAGTTGGAATTTCCAGCAATCCTTGCAGATTGGCTGGCCTTCTCTCCCACACACGATCATAGGAGCTTCCCAGCGGTGTGAGACATGAAGCCGCCTCTTAATTCCCAATCCAAACCGAGTTGCCACTTGATAGTTAATCAGAATCTGTGTCTATTGACAGATACAATCGACGCCTAACTGCTCGTTGCTGCCCAGGAGAAGAATCAGGTCTTTGAGTTCTCGGTGATGGTCTATTGCTTTCACTGCGGTTTATGCTTAGTAGCAATGAGGCTGTAAGTACAGAATACGCATCAAAGAGAGAATGAGAAGCAAAAACATCAAAGATAATCAGGAATGAATGAGAATTGTCGCCGTGTTAGTAAAGCCATAAAACAAAGAAGGTAGGTGTCTATGTAATAAAGAAGACATGCAAGGCAAAGTTGAAGACCAAGTGACTTCATAGAACACAAATCAGAATGCATATAACATTCTAGATGCCAATGATATTTCACAAAACATAATAATAAATCTGACCTCGTCGTAGTTATTTGAAAATAGGCAACTGCAAAATCGTAAAAATAAGAACCAGTTGCAATAAGCATTTTGCATGAAGTAATAAAACATTATGTTACTTAAAACCACAACGCTCAATGCAATATATATCTACAGTTAAGATAACCTGCTAATAGCATCAGCTCGTGATGAGTGACGCGTGTATGCTAAAGAATGTAGAAGTGTACTTATTGTTTGATCCATATGCAGTAGTTTGAACCGAACGGAGCTTGAAGCATGTCTTTAGCTTGGGGAAATTGTCACAAGGAACGAGCGGTTCACACAGCTTCCTGGCAGGTGGTAACCACCCATTGGCCAGGTACTCACTTTGAGGTTTAGAAATGGGAAGCCAAGGAAATGTAGAAAGGAGATCTCAGAAGAGAGAAAGGTTGACGAGCTGTAGCAACAACCAAGAGATCAGACCTCACCTTGGCCAACCAAAATCTCAGCTTGGCGCTGAAATGGCACTAAAATACCACCTTAGCCCAACTATAGCCCATGCCTGTCCAATTCCATTTCAGGCAAGTTGTATTTAACTGAACTGAAGCTTCAGCTAAACTCCCATCAGTTTGGACGAATTGGATTCCAACTTCATTCACCTTGATCAAACTCCGATCACCACGAGACTTTTCTAGTTAATTCTTTGGATTCAAAATTCCTGCTAAGGCTTGAAATTCTAGCAGATCCCTTACCAGTTGTGATTTTTCCGATAACATATATGTACATATATTTATCATCAAAAGAAATTAAAACTTTTTCTTTACTTGCTTTCATAGTATGCTGCATAAAGTAGTGAAATCAAAACACTTAACTAAGCATCCTTTAAAACTTTTGCTGTTAAGTTCTCATGCATAATTAGGACAGCTAATTGCTAAATCTATATAGCAAAGTAGTGCACTTGTATTGGTGATGCTAAGCTACTGATGATCGTGAATCATAATTAAGAGATAAGCACTAGTAGTTCAGCTGACAAGGTACTTACCAGCATCACTTAGTACATCCATCTGAGTCTCCGTGGGTGGCTCCAGCTGCCTTGAAATTGATCCATTCAAAGGGGCAGACTCACCATGACCACTGCCAGCAGCGAGTCTAAGAGATATCCAATCATCAGAGTTCATCCCATTTGGTAAGTCAGTTTGGTTAATCATGCCATCTTGAAGGGCTACACCAACTGGCTGGCTAGGAAGAAAAATTTGTAGAGAGGGGTCATCATTTGTAAATGCAAGGGGATCATCAACAAAGCTTTCTTGCATTGCAGCGCTGGCATGACAATTTGAAAACTCTTGGACTTCAGAAGTTTCCTTGCCATTATTCGGTGCCAAACCAAAGCCATTGAGGGGTGGACAGTCAACGGTAGTTTGTGGATCAGCCAGGACATCTAGGACCTCTGTTCCAAAAAGTTGGAAGTTTGATGCTGGGGGAGGGCAAGTTTGCATTGGCCATATGGGCATGGGCATCCCAAAATCATCAGCATTATTAAACAACTCAAGGAATGACGTTCCACTTGTCTCTGGACAAGGGTTCTCAGAGTATCTTTCTGAAACCTTGAGATGAGTTGGAAAAGCAACCATATCAATATCAGCTGCATGAACTCCATTTGTAGGTTCAGGAGAAATTAATGTGATGTTATCTTCATCCGAATCACTCAAGCAAATCACATCTGGTTCTTCTAATGGCGCTGGAGGTCTATCCTCAATACTGTATGTTCCATCAAAAATAAAAGGATCAAAGTCGTGGCAATTGTTCAGTGACAAATTAAAAGGCCCTTCAAATTCTTGATTTACACTTTGGTCCTCCCCTTCTCTATAGCTCCCAGTTGCACTGCTACTCATATTTATTATGTTCTGACTATTATTTTCAAGCCTAAGAATAGGACTCCGAGATGATGAAGCCCTAGTATCTTCAGGTCCTCCATTTGCATCTAATTTCATCCCTAAATTCAGAGTAAATTGGCTCCCTGATGGACTTTTCTGCTTCACATGCCTTAGATCGCCAAAATCTGATTTTGCTTGTACATCCACGTTATCTGAGAGGGTACCATCAGGCAAATGCCATTTGGAAAGATCTCGATATTCTACTTCACCCTTTACACGCCAAGAACCATCAGGCTTGACATCGATCTCAGTTACATCTTCTCCGCAATTTTGAAGCTGTTAGCACCACAAGAAAAGTGATACTGAATATGGAAATGACAAAATCAACATGAAAGTCAAATGGAATGGTAGCAAACCGAAGTTCCACATAAACCTACCATAGAAGTGATACAATTAAAATATGGATCAATAATAATGTTCTCAAGTGCATAGTTCTTTAGACATATTGGGCATTGCCACTGCAAAAGAGATTCTCAATGAGTAGACAAGGAAAATAAAACAAATATTGAGAAAAGAAAATTTCCAAGAACAGCATAACCTTCCGAGATCTGCGGTTAAGCTCTACAAACGCTTCTAGATCAAAACCTTTCAGATGAGCACAAGGCTTGAACCTTCCTGCTACTCTAATCCGAGAACCAGTCATCTGAAGGTATATTAGGGAAAGATTTTGATCAGCATCCACAATGTGATCAGCCATGAAGGAATAGAGGTCAACAACCAGGATAGCTAAATTCATTGACCCAAGGTTGATTTAATTCTTTCGCATAGAATTTTACACTATCACTTACTGGGCAACGGAGACTGACAGTAACAGAATCAGCTACAAGTTCTATATCACTATCACTGTCTGCATTTTCAGCCTCAGCTCCACCACCAACACAGCGCCGAACACGAGCAAGTGCTTCCTGAAATTGCTCACCATCTGCTTCCTTTGGAACCAGACTAAGAACCTGAAAGATCAAGAAGTTAGTTAAAATAAGTGTCACACTGATTTCGACATTAATATCTACTAAAGGTTGAAACAGAAGATAATGGGAATGCAAGAATAAGTCTCCATGAAATATGTTTGATGGTTAGCTATTATGACATCTAACACTTAGACAAGCTTTGTTGTATGGAAAATTATACATACACCATACTTTCGCCTTATAAAAATATCTGGATGTAGACAATTTGTTAGGAGATATAACAAATCTGAAATATAAATGAAAAAAAGAAAGAGAAATACAAGATGCTCCCACAATTTGGATGAGGCTCAATATCAGTGCTACTAGCTACTGAACCAAAAAGCAAAGCCAATGTTTGGGGGTCATGTTTCTTCCAATTGGTCATCTAGCTACTTAGTGCCGAGAACAACGAGTTAACACAAGGGCCATTATCACCAATGAACAATTTGAATCCAGTTAAGATGTAAGTTGCCAATTCAAGAAAATATAGTTACATTACTTGTTGAACTGTCCGCCTCTTGACAAGTCTGATTCCAAAGCAGAAAACACGAGCATCATTCCTTGATAAAACAATTTTGTTAACTCCTTCCATGCTACATGTGCTAATCTGAAAAAGTAAATCAGATAATAGTAACTAAAAAAGGAGAAAATGGGATAGCTAAATGAATAAAAGTATCCTCATAACTTGGAGATTTCTAGAAAAATCTATTTATATTTATTTTTTTATTTGGTTCTATGGAAACCTTCTATTCTACAAGTTTAATGATGCTTGCTAACAGCAACTACTGGCGGGAAAAAGTAAATCAATGATCAAAGTGGATTGAAGTGACAATGATTTCAGGAATAGCTCTCTGTCTGTAAAAAATCAACTCAAGTAAAATGCATTGATTGCAATTCTGAGGAGGAAGAATCTAAGATTATTTTATATAGACAGTTGTTTCAGTGTGAGGGAAGCAAGGAACTAACCACTGGACCATCATCACGGCCATTTATTCCCAATAACTGTGAGCCTGGTCTAGCAACCACTCTGACCGAAACACCTATTTCAAAGCAAGATAAGCATATATAAGTGTAATTGACAAAATATCCCAACAGTAAATGTTAATCTCCCTGAAATGATGCAATTTTGCCATGAACTGCAGCATACTATTTCTAATTTCCACCGTAGTGGATTATATCTTCAAAGAATACTGAAGTATGTCAGTTGATTCATTCTTTTTGGATGTGGTTATGCATGAGACCAATTAGGTTAATTGCTACTCGTGAGATATGTCAGTCCCGCATTCATGTAAGTCATTTGTAGGATTTATTAAGAAAACTACAACAAACTGTGTTCTCCAACAGAGAAGGATCACTAGAAAGATGTTACAGGGTCGCTGAGTTTTATGTATATTGAAATATCATTTTTAGGATATATTTGGTTTGGCATTTTTTATGTATATAAATAACTGAAATGATATTGCAGAAATGCATGGGTGTGACATTACTAAAAAGACAAGTAAAAAATAGTAGTATATGAGATCAATTGGGTAAAGCTCTAATATATAATAAAATAAGAAAAATAGATTGAGATGGTATGAACATACTTTAATTATACTAGTTAAAAATCAATATAATACATATAATATTATACAATTATATTATATTTTGAGTTCATGTCATATCAATTATACTTTTATTAGGATAATAATTATATTATATAATATTAATGCTAAACGAAATTTATAATAATTACATTATTACAAAGCATTGTGTATATAAATATTTTGTACAATTTATGATACCATTTTCATCATCTCCTATACAGTAATATTTTTTTTGTTATTGGATATTGTTAGACTTAATAATATGTAGGTGTTAATATAGAGGTAATAGCTCTAGTCCTGCATGGGGTGTTATGTTAGTGTCCTATATGATGGTAAATTTTTGGCAAAAAAAAATAGTTCTCTGGACTTGGAAATATAGTGAAGATCTTCACTGGAGTTAGGTGTTTTTCTTTTTCAATCCCCGTATCCCCCTTTATCTATGCCTTCTGTCCCTTCCCTCTCCTCAAGTCCTTTCTTACTTATACTGACAGTGATTGAAATGCTAGATAAGTATTCCCTCACCATTGCTACCATTGCCAATGACAATAGCATCATACTCGCCACCTTCCCACCCATGCTAACCCATCACTATCTCCATGTTAATGACACACATCATCATTTGCAGCAACCCCTGCTTCCTCCTTCTTTGCTCTTGTCATCCCATCCCTTAGACCCACAGAAGTAACCCCACATCCCAGTACTGATGTCACCCATCACTCTAGTCTCTATGAGCCCCTGAACACCCTCTCCCTTCGCATTCCTGCCATCTTCTCTTATACCCCTAGTCCGCATCCTTGTAAATCTTGAAAACTAGTCTGCCACAAGATCTACCTCGCATCCCTATCTTTTAAATAATACTGTGCCCTAACCAAGAAGATTATCAAACCAATTTCTTTTTTCCATATACAAATCACAATAAATGCATCTAGTTCATCTCAAGAGCCTCTTATTGAATGGAACATCCAATTTGGACCCGATCCAAAGAACCCCATCCCAAGTCCAGGGCCCTCAGGTAGATGATAAAACTAAGTTTTTCAAATGATAGATTAAACAAAAATAATAAAATATAATGAAATAATACAGGGCAGCGAGAAAAAAGAGGAGGGAAAAGTGGCAGACTTAAAAAGTGTCTGCAATGAAAATAAAAATTCTTCAAAAGTATCAGAGAAGGGGTGTGGTGATTAAAAAATTCAGGTTTTTTGAAGCAGCATTGCTGCCTTCCACTCCTCTTCTTTGCCTCTAGTGGTCATACAACTAAACTCTTTAACTGTTAGTTTTCATCTTGCACTTGTCCTTTCATGTATTCTCTACACGACGTAATGTGAAATTAATTATTGATTGTCCATTCAGCATCTCTTTTCTCTTGAATAGGTGGTAGACCTTTACTTTGTCTCTCCTAACATCTCCCTCGCTCAGAGTATAATGACCAAAACCTAGTCTCCTATCATTTCTCCTCTCAGACTAAATGTTTGAAACCTAATCTCAGAGAAGATGTAAGTCAATCATCTCTTCTTTTTTTTGCCTGGTTAAGCATAAAAATGTCGTCAGAAAAAAAATGCTAAAATTTTGTATACTATGTAAACAAATCTATAGGAAATGAAAGGCCTTACAAAAAGATAGAACATTCTATTATTTCTTCAATAAAGTACCCATGTCAGAAGTAACTGGATAATGTGGAAGCGCAAAATAATGAAATGCTATAGTCCACTAAATGAAATGCTAAAGTACCCATGTCAGAAGTAACTGGATAATGTATAAATGTTGAATATAAAGCTCCAACACATAAAACTTGTTAAATTATAGAGAAATACCCTATTAGTCTACCCAATCCAACCAGCCAGGGGCCTAGTAAACCCACATTTTTGCAATTTTGATGTAGGAAGCTAGTTGGACTGCTCAAAATTCTGATAACAATGTTCAGATCAAATCCAATCGGTTCAGTTAGGCTTTTAAATTTATGCCTACACTAACGCAATCATTGTATCTGTTATTCTCATAATAGAGTTTAAGAGAATTCCCATTTATGAGCTTAGAAACCAAGGAACTAAAAATATGAAAGAACATGAAGACCATGAAAAGGTCCGGATAACATGATAAAGTTATCTCTATCAACTTTGCTCAAGAATGTCATAGTGAATCCTCCCATCAACTTCAAAATATGATTTACAAACATTAAGGCTCTATGGATAATGACAAAAAAAAAGAAGTCATTTCAAAGTTTGAACAATGAGTGGGAAGCCAAGTTAAACAAAGAGGTAAATTGCTTCTTTTTTTTTGTCGCAAGATAAAAAGAACCTGTGTGATGGAAAGCAATTGCAACTTTTACCACCAATTTTTTATTTTAATCACATGCAACTATAAATCTGAAATACTATGCCCCTTATTTCACTAATATGGCCTTACGAATTTAAGACCTGGGAGAGAAAGTGAATCTTGCACCGAAAGCCATAACATTCCAACAACTTACTGGAAAAGTTTCAATTTTACAAAATTAGAAGTGTGGTTCCATACCATTAACCTGCAACTCGGTATGCTGGGGCCAATGCATTCTAAATGGAACCTTATCATTGAGTAGTAGAGACCAAACCTGCATAGAGGCTGTGCTGTTATAATAGAATAGAATCCAGTAATTAACTTCTCACACAATAAAACAGTAAAACAAGGCTAAAGTGAAAACTTGCACTATGTATCATATGCAATAGCAGATGGCACCATGGCAAAGAGCTCATGAGCAAGATGAACAATAAAGGCAAAGTCAAGCATAAAGACAAATGATAAAGGTCCCAATCGGAAGCTGAAGAGTATAACAAGCATTGAATAGTGGGACTCATAAAACCTTTCTCCTGCAGTACTCCTATTCTTTCTTTTTCAAATAAACAGCACAGCAGATCTCTCTCCTCCCCTATTCCTTCATCATTCTCCCAAGCAAATATAGCCTAGTTTTTCCCTTCTCCCATTCCTCCCCCTTCTTCCAAGCAAATATAGCCTAGGGTCTTCCTTTCCCCCATTCCTCCCCCTTCTTCCTATCATCTCATTTTCTGGTCCAAGTAAATAAGGACCTAAGAGATGAACAAATAAGATTTCACAGTTGTACACAAGGAGCATAAATAAACAACAATTGCAACTATGAGAAAGTTAATTGTCTGCATAGGAGAGTTACAGTTTAATTCATATGTATTTACCGGCCATGCATGGTATGAGGAAAAGATCATAAGTGTCAGGGATACAGTGTTTAAAATCATGTTTTACTCTGGTAAGGTCAAGAATTACCCATCAGAGAGCACTGGTAGATGGACCATCATTTTTCACTTGTTTGGTTGTGAACAGCCTATACAAAGCAGTATCTAGTCAATATACCACCATGTTCTAAATGGATAACTTGTATTGAGCAATAAACCACCTACTACAATCAATATGCCTTGTGATTTAACAAAGACAACAACAGGAGGAGGAAGAGGCAATACAAGAACCAATGGTGCAGCACCCAATCCATCAGAAAAACCAAGCTATCTATGTCTCAAGTTATTCCCACAAAAGCAGCTGATTGGATGATCAGCAGCAAACAATGAGAACAACAACAAAGAGTAACCTTGATAAGGGTTTTTAAGGCATAATTGGTTTATAAGATAATGTGTTAATGTGAATGAGTAAACAATGAAGTTTCAAGTAAAAAATCATTATACTGTAGACTGTCTTGTCCCTGTCCCTCACAAGAGGCTTATGTATGTGATGACGACAGGATTTTCTTTCTCTTCTTCTATATGTTCTTCCTCTTCTTGCATCCTTTCTATACCACGTTGATGCGCTGCAAGTGACTATACCAAGTACTAGTACAGTATGGTAATGGACCAAAAATTTAGATGTCAATAGTAGTCTAATCCAGTATTAGTGTTATTCAATAGTTTAAATTGCAGTTGAAAATTAAATTCTTACTACGAGTTATAGACCAAACAAGAGAATTAAAGCAATAATATACATAGTTGCAGACCAAGAACAATAAGATGGCCAAATGATAATTATAATACTTTGTTAGTAGTTTTAGAAAATATGTATGAACCACATGGCAACATCTACCATATAATTTGTAGTAAAAGAAAACAAGAGAATCATACCTGGAGACTGTAATCATGTCTTTGTAAAAAATCCTTATCTGATCTTGACAACTGAAATGTCCTCTCTGCATTCTGCACTGTATTGATGCTGGAAAGACAGAAGCATAGGCAACACAACTTAAGGATGCAGGAACAGAAATGTTCGAGCGCAAAACAAATAACCAATATATCAAAGAATTTTAAAAAAACTTCACAATTCACTTTAAAAGAACTTATGCAATGCTCCACTGCATTGAATATACAGCTGCATATTGCTTAATCTTCAATTGGTTCACTCATACCTAGTTGAATGTCACATATGGTCATTAGGTTAAGTAGACAAGCTATCTTGTTTATCTTTAATTCAATCATAATAAAAAGAACCAATAAATGAAAAGGGAAGATATCCCTTAGTCAAAAAGATGTGATAATAAAAAAACTATTACAATTTGGAAAGTGGCATATACTTCAATAAGGCTTGATGTCAGGTTTAGCTCTGAAGACTTTAGATCTATATCAATAGAGAATATCTAGATTCCCTTTCAATAAATTGTATGGAAATTAAAATAACACAATCCAGCCACATGCAAAAAGCAAATAATAATAATATTACTATAATGAGGCAACTATTGATACTTATGCTTCCTAAAGAAGATTATCCAATTTCCAAGCCAATTTTAGAAGTTTTTGCATAAGCACTACATATTTTGTGGTAAGTTCTAAAAATTCTGATATTATTTATTATTCATTAGGAAATGCGGGATATCTATTATTTAATGGATTATCTCTCAATTAGTTAAATTATATTTTTAAAATCTCAACAAAATTATATAATACAAAGGAGTGGCTACACAAAGATAACCACCCCACCCACCCACCCCCGAAAGATATGCACTATGGAATTTGATTACTATTGCTTGCATACGGATTTTAAAACCTCACTCTATATAAAATTCTATCAAGAATTTAGTATAGTAGTGCTAGAATGATTGATTTAATATATAAAAAAATAATATGAAGGAATGAAGTGCCCAATCCATCATGCCCATCGCACGTGTGTTTATGTGAGTAAGATTGGAGTCTAGATCACACTGAGTCACAGTGATGCTGTATTCACTGTCCATGACAAAATTGTGCTGTGCCAATCAAGACAAACTCCACCCATAAGAAAGAACAAGATCAATGGAGAGGCATCAGGCATGGCTCATTTACTTTCAACATTCAACTTGGGCTGAAATTAACCATTGACCCCTCTTACACATATATATCTTATGCCTTCTCATCGATTCATGCAATTATCAACACTCAAATATTCTCACTCTCTTATATCATCTTGAAAAATTGAACTGTGGATACTATGGTACCCTAAGTCCCAAGCCAACAAAAAAACACAGCTTCCACATGTGACAGAAGAACAGAACCATTTTGCTAAAATTCTTGAAGATGGATGAGACCATTACATTAAGCTACAAAATGCACGCCTTGAGCAGGAATATGATTGGGACCTAGCAAGATGAACGCATGAGGAAAAACCTAAGAGTTAATGACTCAAATACAAGAGAAATGAAGAGGAGTTTGGAAATGCAAAAACAATCTTTCAATGGACGAGGATATCTGACTGACATAAATAGTATGCATAACTGCAGAACAGTGTCAGTCTGTTACAACTGCAACTACACAAATTGTTCATGCCAGACATTACATTGTTTAGAATTTAAGATCAACTGTCTACCTCCAAATTGTAACCAGATCACAAGATTCAAACTTAGGTATTGTAAGTAGACACACTCAATTTAGGATTAATACAAACTTCCAGCTGCTGAATAAGAACGGGTATAAGAGGTTTTAAGTTAAAAGCAAACAGTTTTGCATATCACAACATCAGAATCTGGCATGACAATTCAGTAAATCATGCATGAATATTGAAATCAAAGACAAGATGGTCACTTACCAGTCATCTGCTAGGCCACTAGAAGACAACTTCACTGGAAGCAAAACATGTTTCATTGTCATCCAGAATCTGCATTTCAGAAGACCCGCTATGTTGATCAACTTATCCTAGAAATAAAGGTTGAGATGGAAATATTGCAAGAGATTCAACTATAATAGATACCTTTCAGAACAGAGTAACTTTGTGCAAGCAGAAAAAGGAGTTTCAAACTATAGCTAGGATGATGATATCTCTATGTCTCAAAACAAACTTCAATTCAGATGTGCAAATAATAAAATAAACTTGAGCATGACAAGAATTATTTAATTGCCTAATGTATCTACAATCTGTGAAAACATTAAGCAAATAAACATTCGAGTGACTGGTGACTACTGATAATCCAACAATTACAAGTTAAAATGTTAGAGAATGAACAGGGAATCTTCTTAGAGCATCCCATATGAATTGTAGTAAGATTTCCTCATTACTGAAAACATGCTTATGAGCACTAGAAGGATCAGTAGGACATACGGGTCTGCTCGATTTATTCTGCATAGTTCACAATGGAAGTGAGATGGAACTTTAGGAGTACCGTCCCCAGGTTTTTCAGGTATAATAACACAATCAATATGCTGCCAGGCTCGACACCGAGTATTTTCACACTGCAAAAAAAAAGGGGGGGAAATCAATCTGTAATAAGAAAGTGTGGATAATATTAACAATTACTCAAGCAATTAACAAAAAAATCTTTGTAGATCAGCATTGCTAGAAAGAAACTTCTACAGACAAAAAAGGAACCAGAATCATCAAACAAAGATGACTGTGCATCAGTCAAAAAACTGATTTGAAACTCAATGGTGCTTGAATGGCTAAGTGCAAATTGAAATTCTTATAGTTGCAGAGTGTGCTATCATAAGCACTAGCACTAATTATTTTGTTTTTTCTTTAAATGATTTTTTTCATCATTATCAAACTGTGCTTATGGCAACCATTTGAGATAGGTTACATGGATCTTATTGCTCTAATGTGCTCCAGCAAGGTTATATCATTGCCATCATCACAATCATCAACATCATCATAAAATTGTGCTTGTCTCAACTATGAAAAAATATAGATTAACTAAGTTACTGTTTATTACACTATTGTTTTGGTCTTATGCCCCTGGCATCTTCACTTTAATAACTAAATTTCTCAAATTTTAAATTTATTAATCATCTTTAAACAAATTCATACCATCTCATCCTATTCTTATCTCATTTATCATCTATTTAACCAACACCTAACTACTCTCAAACACTTTTTTTTTTGTATATTTTATCCTTTTTAGTACCCCCACATCCATGCATTATAATATTTGCAACATTAATTTTTGAACATATTACTTCCTTACACCTCATCACACCATCCATAAAGTATGTAGGATCATATTATGGTCGTATGATTTTCCCTTTTACCATAAAGGGACACAATGATTTTCCATTCTTCAGCCTATTAATGATATCTTCATGGTCTCTCTTTCTTGTTAAAGAAAAAACAAAAGATAACTAAAAATCTTACAATAGTTTCAACTTATCTTAAAATAATTAGATTCTAAATTCTTTTTCTGCAGTTCAAGCTTCAAATTATTTAATTACACACTCATCAATTAACACAATCTTGTCAATAAATAACCATCACCAAGAAGGTTTAGTTCAATATGTTTGGTGAGCTCATGGTAAAAAGGTAAAATGATAGACTTAAAATTGACCTTTGGAGTAAACCTAGGGTTATATGAAAATCATTTATCATATTCCTAGTAAGACTAACATAGTTACTACATTATCATACAAATAATTTATGGCACTAATATATGATTACTTGATAGTCTTTTCTTTTCTAAAACGTATTACAATAATTGTTTAGGGATTCTATCATAAGGTTTTATTAGTTAATAAAACACTTATGCAAATCTTTCTTCTCTTCTCTATGTTTTTTATATGTTGTTAAATAAATAGCATCTATAATCAATATTTCCTACATGTAATCAAATTGATTCTCTGAAATTTTTATCTTATTTCTTATTATCCTCTCAATCACTCCAAATTTCATGGTATGATTAATAAACTTGATACCTCTACAATTTGAACAACAATATATATTACCTTTGTTCTTATAAATAGGTAGTAGAAAAACTTTTCCTCAATTCTTTTGTCACCATCTTAGTTCTCAAAACATTAAGTTTCTTATACAAAGAGTAATTAGAGCATTGAAGCCTCATGAAAAAAAAAAATCCCTGTAATTCTATACTATGGTTTAGAGACTGAGTAGGTTAGAAAATTCTAGGAAAGATTCACCTCCTCTGGAGTTTTAGTTTCTTGAATACTTAATAGTTGTCTCAAAATTTTAATTTTCTTATACTAAAATAAATAAGAGCATTAATTTCTATACTATGGTTTAGAAATTTGGTTGATTAAAAAATTCTAGGAAAGATTCACCTCCCCTAAAATTTTACTTCTTAGAATACTTGTCTTTCTTGGCTCCTTGTCTTGTTGAAAAAGTAGCAAACAAGAATTTTAAAGCATGCGCCTCAAAACAGTTGGTCAAATTTCTACATATTTCCTTCTTATGAATTTAAAATAAATGGTAATTTATTGAGTCACGCACCTAAGTTTTCCAAATACCTCAATCACGCACCCTACATTTAAAATTACCAACTCGTGTACCTCTTTTCCAAAATACCCATTCCCTCTGTCATTTGCCTTTTTGCTGCCATCTATCCACCAACTTGACCACGATTTCACGACCAAGTCGCAGTCGATGTGAAATCATGGTCAAGCTGCTCGACCAAGTTCGCAGCCATTTCGTAGCCACCTCTGCTGAGCGGAGGAAGGCAAATGGTGGAGGAGGGAAAGAGTATTTTTGGGATATGGGTGCATGAGTTAGTGATTTTAAAACTAGGGTGCATGATTTGGGTATTTGAAAAACTTAGGTGCATCATTCAGTAAATTGTCGTAAAATAGAAAACCAAACTTGGAAATAGAGACAACAAATCCAAACATAATACTAATAAACATCTTGTGTTTATTATTATGTTCAACTTATTTGAATTATCTTCTAAGATATAGTGCTCAAGATGATTGTTTTACAGCATTTAAAAGTTAGGGAAGCAGCAGTACCTGAATCATTGATTCAGTAATTAATGATTTCCCACAGGGACAGCGGACTTTCATTTCTTGCTTGTATGAGTCAAATTCTTCCTTAGGTTCTGCATGACTGAATTCGGAGCCACTGAGCTTTCTAGATGCTAAGTCTGTGGTTCCAGGAATTTGCATTTTTCTGTAAGAGGTATGCCAGAATACATTTTACTATAATGTAAAGGTGAAAGGTAAAGAAACAACTGAAGCAAATAATCACCTATATGTATCTTCAATTATTTTAACTACTACATCTCTACTCATATTTCTCCTCCCCCAAACTGGTTTAGGAACTGCACAGAAAGATTCAAATCCACTCTTGGTCAGTAAGTATATCAAAGAAACAGTAAATGAATGGAGGTGAGTAAGTGCATTAGTGCATAGGTAAATGGACGATACAAGGTTCAGCTTCAAGGTACCTTGAAGTAAAGATAGAAGAAAATCATGAGAAGTGTCATCACTCCACATTGTATAAAGTGCAATTTTTCTTTTTATAAAAAAAATAATTTTTGAAGTATTTAAATTGACAAGTTGAAAAAAACAAATACATAAGATCTTGTTTGTCATCTTAACTCACTGAAGCACTTGAAGTTCTCAACACTACACAAGTAACAGCCAGGAAGCTGGCATTAAGCTTGGCTTCAATTAATGACGGGAAGCAAAAAGCATTTATAATCTTTAAAAAAAGACAAAGATGCCATCAAAAGAATGGAATTACTACATACTGATTCCAACTTATCAGATGATGGACACTCCATATTTTGATTTTAGAATCTAAATAATACCCAGCTTAGATATAGAGGGGGAAAAACGCTATGAAAATAACCAGATGCAAATTGACATGATATAACCTAATTTAAAATTCATGTTGAGAAGATAAACTATCCTCTGGTTGCAAAATATGGTTTATCAAAAAGAAAAATGAGGCAAACAAATGCAAAACTGAATATCAATTTATCAATGCCAACTAACTCGAAAAATTAAACAGAAATGAATTCAGTGAAACAAAAAGTTCAGCCAAACTGAGAGAGTGCCAAACTACATTTCTTTTTCAACGAGGTCTGCATACTAATGTGCAAGCATGGAAAGTGATTCTAATAGTGCTTCCAAATGAAGTGGGATGAAAATAGCAAACAAAGTTAGGCAAATTCAATACCCTGATCATCTCCAAGGAGAGCCAAAATTCTGTCCATTAGTTCCTGCATGATATAAGTAGATCAAAGATCAGGCAAAGCCATCTAGAGAAGCCAATAAAAGTGAATGACAAAAAGATTGTAGCTTAGATAACAACTCAAAATTCAAATGCAGAATGGCTGACCATAGAAGAAAAACTATTTTTATGTGAACCATTTGAATATGAGATGTTCAAAAATAAGTATGTTGTACAATTTTAATGAGAAATATCACATAGTTCCACACAGAACAATAAAGTTCAAATGCAAATTTAGTTCTTATGCTTGAAATTGAACTTCACTAATAAAAATACTCTTAAAGAACAAAATATCAACAAATTAAGAATGTCAAATGAGGAGAGAGGGCCATGTCAAGTGAGGAGGAAAGATGAACTTAAACATGTAGTAGGCCTTTGGTTGCAATCATGAGGTGGTTATTTCATCAGTGTACCAAACTGCAGCAATTATGTCATTTGGATTAAAATAACTTTGTTGCTGGCCTATATAGAATAAAAAAAAACTGACTAACCTGCTTCTTCCCTTGCTTGGCAAGACCAAGTTGACTCAGGACATCTTTGAGTTCTTTTATTCTAAAGTATGTCAACTTTTCCTGATGAGATAAATTGGCAAAAGGCATTAAAATCTGACAAGAAAAACATCCATTATACTGCAAGATAGTATGTGTGCATAATTACATGGAGGAAAACAATTTAACAAATAGCATGCTCTTCAACTCATGCATCCCCAAATTTTTACTATTATATTTATACAAATAGAGCTATCAAAAGTGATGTATCAGGTTTATCAGCAACACCCAAGGAATGTGCTAATTATGTCATTATGTTCATTACAACAAACTCAGTTAAATAGAACAGAAATACAAATGGAATAAAGGAAATCTGACTTTAAGTTGGTCCTCATTCATTTGACCAAATTAAGTTGGTCTGCATGAACGTAGCATTATTGAACATGATTTTCTACAACTTGAACTCATCGTTTGAGAATTTATATGTTGACAAGAACCTCTTTTGTGTTTTTTCTTCTCTTTTTGTATAGGCCACATATTATTGTGAACTTTTCAAAATGGGTGCTTCAGGAACCTTTTCAAAATCAGCTTGTAGGTTGTAACAGCATTAAGCATGTCCATAAACTCAGGTATCTTGATGGCCAAGTCTGCTCATAACTTTTGTTGAGGTAGCTATGAGGTGAGGAAAATTAAATGTTATACTATCTACTGTGGGTGATCCATCCCAGGAAACTGACAGCCACTATCCAGTGCGGACTAGATAATTGTACTCTTAAAACCCAAATGATTCATTAGCATAGACAGTCCTGCAATATCCTTATTGTTTTTTGAATGTTTGTTGAATTAAAAGTACAACCAGATGATTACTTTCAAAACTAATTGATGCAGGACATAGTCACGTGCCGTAATCAGCAATCTCTTGGCAAGAGAGAAAATAGGGTAAGCAGACAATCATGAGAATCTACTAAATAAAAATTTGATTCACAAATCATACCATACTGAATTATTTACAATTATGCCTATATGTAGATTTTTGCTATCTAGAAAAAGGAAATAAATATTCATGAAGCTAATAGACACATTATCTCATTATTACCATACATAAAATATTAAATCTAGAAAATATATCTTGCCAGAGCATGCATGATTCTCCTAAAACCCAATCATGTGAATTGAATGACTCCAACATCTTTCTTCTACTGCTATTGAATGTCAGGATTGACAAGAAAAGAGTGCATTCTATATATGATAGATAGTGTATGAGATAGAAAGATAAATGGAGCTCCCACAATGTCATGTGGAAATAAGGACTCTGTGTGTCTCAACTGAAAAATATAGCATGTAGCTCGTCTGAAGAATCTTCTACCTTCCTAGGCCATCATGTGCAAGCTTAATTTTTCTGCTCTGATACCATTTGATACAACATACTATAATTGACAATCTTATGGCAAGAAGGAACACATGGGAACCGGAATATCTCAAGCAGGTACCAACTGCTATCTTAGTTCATAATCTATGACATAATGAATTACTCATAGTTATCACTATATCTGCTTTTGTTCTCAAACAGGTACCTCATAAGTCGGCTTGATCATTTAACTAGCAAAAGGAAGAAATGGAAGTCACTCTTCCGTCCTTAGCACAATGAATTTCCACCAAAATACCAAATTTCTCTCCAATTTGACGGCAAACACATCTTTCCTCTCATTATCGATCTAACAACCAACACTCATTGATCCCACCCGTCACCCAAAGGTAATTAAAAAAAAATACGTTCAGAAAGCGCGATAGAAAAGAGATATACTCGACAACTAGCTGCCGACTCCATCAAATCCAGTTCTTTCACGGTGAATTCCAAGAACACTTTAGCTTTCTATCCCAACTGACCAAGCTCCGATGCCGGAGCCCGAGGAAACACAAAATTCGCTCCAACAAGAACCACCTCCGTAGATCTTCGCATCAATTCACGGCAACATGGAAACCCAGGCACCAGTATAGCTGCGAGACATCCCGGCCTAAAATCCTCCAGCGAATTTACGATTATGAGGGAACCGATCAATCTGTGTATAGGTTCAGGAAGATCGAGGCGAGCACGGAGTACGAGATCGCCGGCGATTCGTCGCCGCCCGCCGTATGGATTAAGCGAGCTCCGAAGAATTCGATGAGGAGGAGGAGAAAGAGGATTTGTATGGTGGCGGACTTATGCGCCGGATTCAAATCGGGTTCATTGAGCCGAACAAGTCCGCCTCATCACTTAAACCACACTCTACCACCACTCTACCCCTGCCTATACTCGAGAGAAGGCCGTGGGCGCCAGAAGACAGTGAACGGGTACGAAAGGGCAAATGGATGTATGAGTATGAAAAATAATATCTAGATGGCATTTTGTCTTCTTATTCGGTCAATTTATTTTATTTATTTAAAGCGTGGAACATGGGGCTTTAGTCTATGTTTACCACAGGGGAATCCTTGGAGGAAGGGAAGAGCTCAGCTCTTCGTTGTTTACTCCAGAAACCTTTTCTACGGACAAGAATTCCAAAAATAACCTTTTAGTCACCGGAAGAGGAGTGTACCGACGAGCCTTCCACCACGGAGAGCTCGTTCCTCTGCATTAGGGTCGACTTGTTCCACGGCCTTCCGGACAAGCTCCGGTAGGCGCAGGGAGGTTCCGCAGGCTGCCAAACGAGTTGGTGGCTGCCTGCCTCCTGATCTGAGTCCGGCCAGATGCCTAAAATGAGCTCCGGAGAGAGACAAGGGCAGTTTTGAGATTGTCCCAATCCTCCTCTCCTTTCTCTTTCTTGCTCATCTTTCCTTCCAGTTACCCTCCCCTCTTTTCTCTTCCTGAAAGTAAACAAAGTCTTAACCTACGGTCCAGATGGGATTCCCACATCAGTCGAGAAGTTTCCAGTATATTTTCGTTTTAGACGTTGAGATATTACATTTTTCAAAAAAAAAAAATGTTATCATACTTAAATTTCTTTATTTACTCCTAAATTTAGGAACATATTAAAAAGATGATTAGCTCATTTAAAATATTTTTCATAATTTATCGTCGAGTGATTAAGGATAGAATTGAGCAATCAATTTAAATACCGAATCTATTAAATTAAAAATTAAATCGATCGAACTTTTTTCGAATCGATCGAATTTTTTTAAAAAATTAAACGGATCGAAACAATAAAATATTAATTAATTCAATTTTTAATCTAAATAATTAAATTTTTTGATTTAATTTAGTTTCGATTTAATTTCAGTTTAATTTGATTTAATTTCGATTTAATTCAATTTAACTAGTAATATCTATTTAATCGATTTAACCTATTTAAAAAAATAAACTTTCAAATTAATCGAATTAAATTTTTAACTTCGATCGATTAATTCAATTTAATTAAAATTTTAGTCACATCTAATTAAAAAATGAAAGAAATTTTTTTCTCAAAAATATTGAGAATTAATTTATTTTTATTATAATAAATTTATTATTCATTAATCAATTAAGCATAGACCTAAATTTACAATTATTACGCTTTAAACTAATGGCAGCATCGCATAATTGAAAAGAAGAGGGTGTCGATAATAATAGTAAAAGATGCATGAAGAATTATTGTTGGGAAATTATTGACAAAGAGTATAACAAAAGTTAATGTTTCATAGCTCATAGATTATAGAAACATTGTGAATAATAAATAAGGAATAAATTATACTATTAATTAATTAATAATTAAATTCTATAAAGATCATAAATAAAAGAATAGTTATTACCATTAAATTTTAAACTTCCTAGCAAGTAACATCCATAAATGAAAAATCCGTAAGAAAAGCTTAAACAAGAGAAACAATGGTTCGAAAATACATATTCTTATTTTAAAGATTTTTAACTAGATCGAAAATCTTAATAAAAATAATAAATAATAAATCTAATTAATTTCATGACTATTAAAATAAATTAAAAAATATTCACGATGGACAATTCAGAAATTCAATATTTCTCGATTACATGTCTCATTTGAAAAATAAAAATCTAAAAATATATCATCACTAACGATCGAACCATGAATGTCTAAATGATAACTTAGATATTCTGATACCCGGAGGCAAATATCAATTTTAAGGAATAACAAGAAAGTTGCAAACGTCTTTTTTTTTCCCATGTTCCAAGTGTTTGACACAATAAAAGAACTAAGATTTGTTTTATTTAAGGAAAATGTGGAAATCAGAAATTCTTTTCTTGCCTTATTCAAGTGAAACTCTTTCAATTATTTTACACCTATAAATCATTTTTCGTAAACATAAATAGACCCTAAATAAATCGCAACTCAACCTACTCTGTTCTTCCTAGTTTGGACTGTAACTCGACAAAGAAAAAAGACATGCTCATCACCATAGCAGTAGCTTGAGATCAAATTGTCATGGTGATTAATGCACATGAAACTAAAAAAAAAAAAAAAAAAAGGAATTGATGTTACACACTAAAATCTGACCTCAATTAGTTGAAACGTACATGACTTGATGATGATCACTTGAATAATTCTGGAAATGCATGGAGAACAAATTACTACTACTCGAGAAGCAGTCACAAAGTTACTATTGCCTATAACTTCTGCCATTTCCCCTGATATAGAAAATTTGAAATTAACACATGCACAATCTAACACCAAAAAGGGTAGAGAAGTTTACCATATTGAGTTACAACAGCTTCAGAATTCTTCGACAAAGGGACAAACATTGCCACTCGACATTCGCTATAGCCAGCAAACAATTTGTGAAAATTTGAACTAGTGCGTTGTGCCATTCAGAAAAAACAGCAGCACAAAATGGAGCTTCATGGTGACAAAAAAATCAGACCATCTAAAACTTGTCATTACATTTTGAAAAGGTTATGTTGTGAACCAAGTAACCCGCGATATGATCCGGGTATGATATTTAGTGCTCTAGCTTGAAGAACTACTGATCCTCAGATCTTGTACTATAATTGAGATGAAGGGGCCAGCAAATAATTTTTGGTACCCACATCCAGAAAACAGATTAAGGAAGAACACAAATCGCATGGCTTAGTCCAGAGTAACCTCCTCCTGTCTCTCTTTTTCAGCATGAGTATCAGATGTGAGTTCTTCATTATAACCTTCAGAATTTTCTGCCTTCGAAACATTTTCTAAAGGCCCTTGAGGAACACCAAATAGAGTTGAGAATATCTGCTTGTGACAGGCATCACAAAACCAGAAATAGGAGAAATGACCTTCATTAGGCAACTTGTGTGCTGTAGCATCTGGTACCATTCTTTTGACGAAGACACTCACGGATGGAGGAACCACATAGTCATCCATTCCCTGTAAGGAAATCCGCAGTTAGGAATAGATTATCATGGAGCAAGTTTCTTTTGGGGAGTAATTTTTCGTGGAATTAGATGAAGGGAAGGAATTAGCTGAAGGACGGGGACAGACTGAGAAAAACCCATCACAAACAAGCAGTGGGAAAGGAAATACAACATCTGGAATTCCAATTCCTCCAAACAAAATGTCAAATTGCAGACAGAAACAAATGAAGTGAATCAAGTTAACTTATTGGACTCTAGAAGCATAAAAGAAATACACTACGATGGATCAACACCAAATAGAAATATATGAGCTTGAGAAAATTGAAGATTAACTTCGATTAATATTCTACAAGTTGCTATGTAGGAAGAAAAAGAAAAACAGAGAGAAGAGGTTTTGTTCAATCTATCACATGCAAAGAATAGTTAGTGACGAAGGGCAAGAAGATAGAAAAGAAACAAACCTGCCAGATGTGTATTGGTCCAAGAAAGCCTGTTTGCTTAAGTTCAGGCTTTCGGTATAGTGATTTGAGCCATGGCAAGAAACATTTTCGCTCTGGCTGCTTTTGCACTTGAAGGTCTGCAAGTGTGAAACCCCAATTTGATACTTGTAGCACTGCCTCCTCTACAAAAGGTTTACTCTCTCCTTGACGAACAGATTCAGCCACATTTTTCACCCAGAACTCACTAAATTTTGGTTCTTCCAGTAAGGATTTGTCCTACAAAAACAAAATGCATCATTATAGACTCAAGAAGCTTTTCTTTTGTAAGTGAAATTCATTCAGAAGAAATTACATTTCAAGAAATTATTAATGAATGATCTCCAAGATGCATGTTCTATGCCAATTATGGACTGCAGAGAAATTGCTAAAAGAGATTACTACAAACTTTTTAGTTTTGGGAGAGCAAAGCCAGGTTAAGACTAACTCCAAGTTTAGCAAGATTGGACAACTTTGTTCAGGTTGAGTTGCCAAACTGTCAGACTCAAGACCACAGTTCCAATCTGCAAAGTATTTATGTCCTAGTTGAACAGAATATTCCATTGTTTCCTCAATCTTATACCTTATAAAATATAGTTTCAACTGTAACTACTGATCACTTGATTCCTAATTTGTGATCTCACTGGAAAATGATGCAATATTAAGAAAAATGAAGCTATAGACTCGAGAAAGAAATCTTCTATAACTTTATCCACTTCCCATGTGGAAAAACATGAAGTAATTTCAGAAAACAATTATACACTTATTTTTTGCATTGAAGAACAAAAGAAGTTGAGGTGATCTTAACTGAAAAGAAAGGTTGAGAATCTGAGCATATAAACTGAGACATAGAAACTCAAAGATGTCTATCATTAGGAATCCAAGCAACCGTAGAATCTGGAAGCTTTCTTCTTCGCCACAGCCATTGAGTTCAATAACTCAAGATTATTTCTACTGGATAACAATATACGGCAAATTTCATTTTTGTAAAATAACTATCATGTGGATATCACATATTTCTATCATGTAAGTGATATGCTGATATGAGGTCAAAAATCACGAGTTAATCGATCAGAACCTCAAGATCAGATGAGCCTTTCCATTAGTCGACTCAAGGCATAAGTATGGGACATTTCTGAAAATCAATTGACACTGCAACTAATTTAGTTTAGAAGACACATTACTAACAGATGTTGCCAAAGTAGAATCACAAAACCCTGGAGCCAAATAGTTGGAGAAAAAAATTTGTACGAACAAAAATATAAACTGCCTTCAGTCAGAATTTCATTTCTCCTTCAATATATGTAACTGCTATTCTCCTACCACTGCCTGATTGTAGAGCAGAGAACCACGAGTTCAATAGAATTCATTTAGCAGAAACATACACATTCATACTGATTCTCAGGCAATCACTTATTCACAAACCAAAACTCTGGGAAATGTTTCAGTTGATACAAAGTAGGTACTGAAACACTCAGGATAAACTATGAGAGAGCACATATTTCAGGAAGGATATGATCAAGTTTGCAATACCTTTTCCCCTAAAGACAATGATAACCACTTCTCAGGCTGGCCTAACCTTCCAGATAAAAAGCTTCTACGGTAAAAATATGGGAGAATAGAAGGAAACCTCCGAGCTAATATAAACATCAATCTTCTCTTAGATGTCCAATTCTCCCATGTTCTCCGTCTCTCCTCCTTGTTCATACTGGAATCATATGGATTAACGATAGGAGCAAACATGGCAGCACCTGGAAGCAAAGTGTGTGACAGAGCAGATATTCAAATTACAGAAAGACAAACTGACGATGAGAATGATATAAATGAAATATTTAAGAAAGAAAAAAAAAAGTTGAGTGAATGTGTAAAAGCTAGCTATTCTTCAAAATAAATAATCAACATAATAAACAAACTAGCACTATACAGTGAGTATGTGTAAAACCTACTATTCTTCACAATAAATAACCAACATAATAAACAAACTAGCACTATACTTCCCATGTATGCATAGAAAATCTTACAAAGAATCCCAATCTGACTAGAGACTATGCAGAAGAAGCTATATGAGTTGTTGTATATCTTCCTATTTTTATAAGTTAAGACATCATTGTAAAGGTACTGAATAGATGCGTACTGATGATATGTGACGATAGGGCATAGATTTTATCAAATTGGATAGCTTATCAGCTTGTGAGATATTGATAACATATCATAATTTGTTTTCAGCCTTAGAGAAACTTGCCCATATCATCATATTTGTAGTGTAGATTCTGCAATCTTCATATCATTAGGAACCTATCTCCAATATCTTAGGATATTTGATTGGAAATATATCCAAATTCACTCCTTGTATCCATTGACAAAGACTGTATGATCCTTTGGAATTAAAACTAAATATTTTATTCATACTGCAGCACAACAGATACCATATTATTACTGTGCTGGTACCATATTATTATTAAGATGCACAGAAAATCAGCTTATATGCAAAAGGTTGAGGTATTAAAATGCTATTAAATTAGTCATTAATTTCTAGTTTAATATCGCCAAATAATGTTAGATTATTTGACTTTTTGTTCGGGGGACAGCAGAATCAGAGAAACTAAGACCCGAACTACAGCAACTTAAGCACAGTAAAAAATAACAAGTATAATCTCTTAACTTGAGTAAATTTCATGGTACCTGCAATTTGATCGGGAATATAACGAAGAGCAGCCCATGCATGCAATCCTCCACTTGAGAGCCCAACCACCCAGAACTTGTCAACAACTCCAAGAGCATTTGCTACTTGATGCATATCCAGAGCTGATGAGGTCAGATTTCTGCCTGGATGAGGATCACTCTCACCAAATCCTGGTAGGTCATATGTAATCAGCCTAACACCATACTCCTCCAAAAGGGATGTACTAATACCAGGTATTCCTATACAAGAGAGAATAGAAGCTTAATCAATTCCAAAGGTTGACAAAAAATAATGATGGTGATACAATAACACTATGCACCTGCAAATCGAGAAGAAAGAAAAGAATGTGGCACCATCACAGAGAACCTAGCATCTTTAGCTGCAACTCCTTGTTCATGATAGGCAATATAACGTCCATCTGGAAGTTGAATCCTGCTAGCACTTGGAGGACTTACATAGAGTTTTTTCTGCGGCTGAAGCCTGAATGCATTTCCACTGCTTACAATCAACACTGCAAAAGAATGAAACAAACAAGGTGAGTTTCTGGTCTATATACAACTATATGTGCCTGAAATTTTCTGCTAGATTGAGAATATAAGTAATGATGCTACACAATTTTTTTTAAAAAAAAATTGTATCATTTTTCAGTTTTGCTCCATTACATTTTGAAAATAGTTTAAGAAAAGTATGCCAACACCCAGACATTAGTAATTTTTCACACCATTAGGTTTAAACATATTCAAAAAGATAACAATGTGTTATTTAGGTTAAAGTTTAGCCTAATTACAAACTGTAGCCAGCAGAGAATTCTTTGGCATGCACAAAGTAGGATTCTTCAGTTATTACCTAATATAGAGGAAATGACCACTATTTTATTCAACTTAGAAAATTGCTGCATTTTTTGTAGTGCAGTTTTCTGTGCAAAGTTAACTATGTTATTGATTTTCCTTTTCCAAAGATAGATGCCTTGGAAATAGAATGATAACTTGATTTTTACAAAAAGGGAATCCAACTACAAAGTTACCTGCAAGTTGCAGACAATGTAATTTCCCATCAACTTCATAATCATCTGGGTTTGGGAAGGTGTTTTTACTAACAAATATATGTAAGACGCAGAATATTGAATCAATTGACAATGAGATGGGGTCAAGCTAGAGTCACACACAGGGCATAATTGCGTAATAATTTCATAGATGCATGTTTGATTCGAACTTCTAAAGTTTATAAAACACTAGAATAAAAACCAGTGAGCTTTTGTCTTTCGTTTCCTACTTTGAGAGGACAAGTTCTTGATTAATACTGTAATACGAGGTAAATGCTTTAGTGATCATATTAATAATTTTTGTAAAGGTTTACGAAGTGATAAATTGGAGTGGATGCATCGGTACCCATAAGAGAGAGTGAAAACACGCAAACGACCACCGGCCACGCGTGCGTGGGATCCCGATCCTCGGGGAGGAACTCATTTAAGAACCCTAGCTTTCGCGACGCCGAGATGCATTTCCCTTTCATTTTCTTCCCGACAAAGGTGTGCTGCGCCGCCGCGAGGGTCTGTAGCATAATGTCCCAACATCCCCGGCTGAGCTCCGCCACCAGTTCCCCCGTCGCCCTCAAGAACCCACCCACCTGATCCCTCAGTGTCTCGGACAGAACCACAGCCTCTTCCTTTCTGGTTTCGTAGAACTCACTGGCAGAAGCCCTCTCAGATCGATCCATCGCATCCCTCTCCTCGCTCGACGCCGCCGCGGCTGCCTCGCCCATAGCGTCCGGGTACCGGAACCAAGCATCGTCCACCAGGCTCATCATCTCGTCTTCCCACGTCATCGTCGCACCGACCTCTCCGCCACCGTACGCCGACGACATCTCGCCGCCCTTTCAGTGGAGCAGTGACATAACTCCAATCGCATCGCTCCCCCGGATATGCCACCTCTCTATTAAAATGAAAGAAAATTTACATCTTTCTCCCTAAAAACATATCGATCTACTCCCTAAAAATCTTAAATTAATATAAATATCCTTTGAAAGATGATTTTATGATAGTAAAACCTAAAGGTGTGACAATAAATTTAATGAAACTTAAAAATTCATTCGCATGTATCAAATATACAATTTTATGATTGTAAATATATTTTGACAGTTTCGTAATTCAACTCTATGTTAAGTTTGTAGATTATTTATAATGTCAAACATCCTAAAATAATATCTAAACTTCTTTTTTTAGCTTATGTAAATCAGAGATGATAATTTTTCCTATGAATTCAGGACCCATGAGTAAAATCCGAAATGAGAGTGGGTTCAAGAAATTTTTTCAAATTTGGGTTCGGGTTCAGAGATTTTTCAAATTTCCGCAATTGAATGGAGATAGATATGGGGATGCTATCTCCATTCTGAATCCGCTTTGATATATTAAATCATGAATTATTATATATGTATTATTTAATTAATATTAGTATTTATATATAAATGGTTCTTGTATTAATAGTTGCATGAAAGATGTTTAAAATTGACTAAGTCAATGGATATTTGAAGTGAGAATGAAAATTAAGATGATGATGAAGATGGAGATTTAATTTTCACTGATAAAGAATAAGAATGAAGATTTCCCGTTTAGACAGAATCGAAGATAGATAAAAAATATAATTTAAAGGCAGGGATGACAAAACTTATTCCACCCCACTTTAATGTCATCCCTAATGTAAACTATAAGAATTCCTTGCGTTTATGTTGGGAAAACTAAAATTACGAAGTTCTTATTCCATCAGCTTCCGTTGTGAATATCTTATAGTCTTATCTCTCAAGAGAGGAATCTAATGCTCTTGAACTTTGTGGTCAAAAGTTACTTGCAAGTGCTGAAAAAAAATATATATAACATGCTAAAAGTTAGAACATCTTTAACTGTGTTTTCGAAATCGGAGATTGAACCAGTCAACTTAATCATCGCGAGTGGAGAATATTTGATTGGCAATATTTGAGTTAACTGGTCGGACTCTGATTGAGCAAATTTGATGTACCCATCCATGTGCTCCACTAGGCATGACATCACAGAAGTCTTGTGCTTCATAGCCCGCGGACATGATCAAATTAGTCGTATAAAAATTTTATTAAATTTAAATAAGAATTAAATCTTAATAAAAATCATAAATATATCTTTTTATATATAAATCCATTTCAATTTCTTAATTTATTCTTTCCCAATAACAAACAATAATACAATAATTTAACCCTCATGATTAATTAAATATTCAAGAATCAAATTTCAATTATAATATATTGTAAACAAAATCACTAGAACAACAAATCATTTAAATAAATATTTATAAATATTTTTTAATTTATTTTGATGAGTGATAAAAATTAATTAATTTAAAAAAAATGCGTGTTTTAAAAAAATCAACCTTGTTGATTGTCACTGTGCCATCTTGTATCATTTGTCAGAGGTGACGCATTTACTAGTGGAAAACATTAGAACAACAAAGTGAGCGCCAGCAACAACCGAGGTGAGGTGAGTTGGTCACGGCCATCTTGAACACTTCGAGACCACCACGGCAAAGCGCATATAGCTAATAGAGGGGAAGGCTGGGATGATACTTGGTTGGGGCAAGGTGGGTCCCGAGCAAGGGCAAATGAAAACCAAGAGGAAAATTGTGGCGAAGCATTCCACGAACAACAAGATAAAAATTATTATGAGCCATCGTATCAAACTTAAGAGTAGTTGGAGCCATCTATCGGCTATAGTAGTATACAAATAACATACCAATGCTCCCCGATTTTCATCAAAAAAAAGTAAATAAAACCAGCAGCAAACTTGAGAGCACAATGTTCAAAATTCAAACACTACCTGGAGAACTGCTACAGAACAAAGAAAAATCCAGCCATGGAAGCGAAGCATAAGATTAGAGTTTGGACTCGCAAGGGAACAGAAGACTAATAGCTGACTCATTTAAAGTAGCTGTAGAAAAACTTAATGGGGGAGGTGGAAGAAAAAACTGAGAAAATGAAGATAACCGAACCATATGTTTTCTCACTTCTTCTTGGCGGCTGCCTTAGTGACCTTGGCACCGGTTGGTTCCTTCTTCTCGACGCTCTTGATGACACCAACAGCCACAGTCTGGCGCATGTCCCTGACAGCAAAACGACCAAGCGGAGGGTACTCAGAGAATGTTTCAACCACCATGGGCTTGGTGGGAATCATCTTGACAAAGCCAGCATCACCGTTCTTGAGGAACTTGGGCTCTTTCTCAAGCTCCTTGCCAGATCGTCTGTCAATCTTGGTGAGGATCTCAGCAAACTTGACAGCAATGTGGGAGGTGTGACAGTCCAAGACTGGGGCATAACCGTTGCCAATCTGGCCTGGGTGATTCATGATGATAACCTGAGAAGTGAAGTTTGCAGCCTCCTTGGCCGGGTCATCCTTGGAGTTTGATGCAACGAACCCTCGCTTAAGATCTTTAACTGCAACATTCTTCACGTTGAAACCCACGTTGTCACCAGGTAGAGCTTCCTGGAGAGCTTCATGGTGCATCTCAACAGACTTGATTTCAGTTGTGAGACCAGTAGGACCAAATGTGACAACCATGCCAGGTTTTAGGACACCAGTCTCAACACGTCCCACTGGAACAGTACCAATACCACCAATCTTGTACACATCCTGAAGGGGAAGCCGAAGGGGTTTGTCCGTTGGCCTTTTTGGTTCACTGATCAAGTCAAGGGCATCAAGAAGGGTGGGACCCTTGTACCAGTCCAAATTGTTAGACCTCTCAATCATGTTGTCACCCTCGAATCCAGAGATGGGAACAAAAGGAATCTTATCAGGGTTGTAGCCAACCTTCTTGAGGTAAGAGGAAACCTCTTTCACAATTTCATCATACCTGGCCTTTGAATACTTGGGGGTAGTTGCATCCATCTACATTAACATAAAAGACACCATAAATACCAAGGAAAAAGAGTCAAAGTACCAAAAGTAGACAAATGACTAGTTCAGGATACTCTTGTTACTGTAGTGTATAGAGATACAAAAGACAACTTTGATGTATGTTGTTATCCTATTGAAAACAGAAGCACAAACCAATCAAACAGATCGAAAGCAGTACCTTGTTACAGCAACAAATCATCTGCTTGACCCCGAGAGTAAAAGCAAGCAAAGCATGCTCACGAGTTTGGCCATCCTTTGAGATACCCGCCTCAAATCCACCAGTTGTCGAATCAATGATAAGAACAGCACAGTCAGCCTGGGATGTTCCAGTGATCATATTCTTGATGAAGTCACGATGCCCAGGAGCATCAATGACAGTACAGTAATACTTGGTGGTCTCGAACTTCCAAAGAGCAATGTCAATAGTGATACCTCTCTCACGCTCAGCCTTAAGCTTGTCAAGGACCCAAGCATACTTGAATGATCTTTTGTTCATCTCTGCAGCTTCCTTTTCAAACCTCTCTATCACACGTTTGTCGATGCCGCCGAGTTTGTAAATGAGATGCCCAGTGGTGGTTGACTTGCCAGAGTCGACATGGCCAATGACCACAATGCTGATGTGAACCTTCTCTTTCCCCATTGTGAGTCCGGCTTAAAGCAAAAGAACTACAACAGGGGAAAAATCAGCAAACTAATTAAAATAATGAAGAGGCATATGAAGATTCAACAAATAATTGACAAATGAATAGATGCACAACTGTATCGATTGACTTTATCAACCCATCAGTTAAGTTGAGACCAACAAAATGTGACTATGACATAACCACCAACTAATTATCATATAATTGATAACACGAGTACATAAATGTTATATATCTTCAAAAACTCTAGATGAACAAACATCAGTAATGCGCAAGTAAATAAAGACAAATGCTGATTCATAGATCAACATTTTGTTAAAATGAAATGTCATTATTATTAAGGAGACAAAACCCAATAACTTTAGAAAAAGTAAATAACTACATTAATAAATTGCAAGGGACTTAACAAGAAAAACATATCTAAATATTTCAAAAAGATAGTGTACAACAGCAGCCAATGCCTACAAAATTATGACAAAAACCATATATGTAATAAATGTATTAATACAATGATAAATTAATCCTGCATCTTCAGAACCCTGGCACTGTAGTTGTAAAATCAGATCAAGAGAGCTCCAGGCCACAAGTTCCTAGTTGAACAAATGGATTAATTGGTCAAATTGCATAGATATAACCAAGACAAGCTAACTGGTGAGAGTAACCCCAATTAATCCCAATTTCATAATTATCACAGAAGTTCTAAATATATCTAATTTACCAGAACTAAAAACATATAGTTAAAAAATTAAGAGTCTGTATATTTTAAGGCACGCACTTTGTTTTAGACACCTAATAAAACTTGTAAATCATACACCAATATCAGAAGTTTATAATTCTCATATTTACAGTTGAATATTTACCTATCTCAAGTGCATATTCAATCTCCTATTCAAGAAACGAATTGGATCCATGTCTGATTTTAATAACTTATGCTCGGCAATCATGCCACCATTTATAAATTGCATGAATTAAAGCAGGCATAAAGCAAGCACAAAACAAGTTCATTGGTAGGAAGAAAATCATACATATAAATGAACAAAGTGTCTGAATACTGCAATTTACACGACAGAGAGCACAAAGTAAACAACGAAATTTGATCATTGGTGCTATCATCTCCAAACATCTTGTTTAGCTGTGATTATCAGGTATATTAATTTTGCATGCATCCATCGTACAACAATCAAAATCCGAATTGGGAAAATGAATAGCGTCCAATAGGATTTGAACCTATACTGAAGGTAAATAGAACCTTCGTCCTTTCCATTAGACAATGAACGCCTTTTCATTCCTAAATTGCAGGTTATCTACGACACAAACCATCCAAATCAGAATATAGTAGACAAATTAGAAGAACGGTCCTAGTTTCTCGTCAATATCCCACCCTAGCAAAATAAGATCCAACATAAGCAGCACAATAAAATCAACATAGAGAAGCAAAGCGATCGGGATCACCAGATCTATATAGTAGATCATTTTACTAAGATCTAAAATAGAAAGCAAACACCAGGAAGATCAGATCCAGAAAAATTAACCACAGCCGTGACAATTGAAAACAGGGAAAATATGACATGTTAAACAGAGGATAATCGAACAAAGACGACATATTTCAACAAGAACAGCGTAAACTTGCATCCTCAAGAGAAACCACAAAGGACCTACGGCCCACTCAGAGAGCACAAGCGAAGAACAAGATTCGAAGACGAGGAACATACATATAGCAGCTGGAGTTCGATCTCAACCTCGGAGAAGAGAGCGACGGCGGAAAGGAAACAGAGTGGACCTCGGGGCTCAATGGGCACGAAGGTGTGTTTATATAGAGGATCCCGAGTGGTTGTGGTGCCGTGTATCTAGGTCTTTTTTCTCCACCGTACGATTCACCCATCCAACGGTTTTAGTTGATGGACTTTTCACCTCTGTCCGAGTTCAATCCAACGGTCGTTATAAAGTTGAGCATGTGCATAATTTACACTTTGCCCGCTTGACTTTAGGATCTTAAAATTAAACTAAATTATATTATATTATAATAATTTTCCCTTCCATAAATAAACTTTAAAATATAACAAAATCTTTGATAAACATAATATACTTTATTTGATTATTTGAATAAATAGCAATAATGTACAATTAGTTTTATAGGAATAACACTCTCTTTTGGACAACTAAACTAAAGTTATGAATTTGATGGCTCGAACAATGAGGTCTAGGGGTCAAATCCTGGCTAGTAGCCAGGTTCCTGCCCCCCTTATGCACTAGTCACTGTTCGGGCT
>JBBUKS010000042.1:6157086-6174599 GCA_038050645.1 Hedychium gardnerianum
AGAGTTGAACCAAACAACATTAGGTTATATTTTATTCCCCATAACCTTGGTTATGTGATTACCTGGTAATCACATAACCAAGGTTTTATATGATAACTTGAACCAAACACACCCTAAGAGGTATTCAAATCAACAAATTACATAGTATCTTCATTCCTCTTCTTCTAATTCTCCACTTGTTTGCTACAAGCCACTCACAATCAAAATAGGAAGCCAATCAAGAAGCAAAATTCAAATCAATGTTAATTGACTTATTTTTACTTGAATAATTACATCTGCAGAGTGCAACAAGCAGCAATTTATTGCTCTTTTGAGATTGGTTATTTAGACAAGCAATTCCTTACTTTTGTGTTTGATGCCAAGTCAAATTTCCAACTGCCATTGTAATTGGTGCATGAACTACTCTTGATAGCACCGCTTATGTTCTTTCATTGTTTTTGGCATTGAGTCATTGGTTACAAAGATAATAATAAAAAAAATCAAAAATCAAAAATCAAAAATCAAAGTCATCCTAACAAATGATGCAAGCCTCCAGTGCTATTATGCTACATTATTTTCATTTTGGAGGTTATGTTCTAAGATGCCACATGGAGTCACAACCCTTTCCACATGCAACTCTCAATTCTTGAGGTTCTTTTAAGGTGGATATCAGTTGGTGAATTCTCCTCCAACACATCTAGAGTTTGCATGTCACTTTGTGATATGTTTGAGCAAACATTCACACCACGTTCCTTAGGTCTTCCAGGGAAAGTTGTTATTCTGTGTTCTTTCTTTTTTAGTACTCTAGTGTTGACCTTCTCATAGTTGAATTATCATTGGCATTCCACTTTTGGTTTGTTTGGTTTGTGGAATGAAATGGAAAGTGAATGGAATATGCCTAAGAAGTGAAATAGAATAAGTATTCTTTAGTTTGATTTATATAATGGGACAAACAAAGAATTGAATTATCTCATTTCAGAGTATCTTAAATTAAGATTTACTTAGATCTTTTTTCTGTAAAAAGTAACATTGCGGGAGAACCAAGTACAACATTTGGTCCAACTTTTTTTCCCTTGTATATCCTGTATCAGTACTATAGTAATCTTCTTGAATTGATTTGCTCATAGCTTTAACTAGTCAGTTATCTTCTAAACTGCATTACAACATCAATTTTTTGATTGACCTTTCCATTTTTTAGATATAAGTGTTGGACTTGTGCATTGTTTTAAAACAGGGATTATCAGCTGGTTTACTTAGGCAGGCTACTTACACAACTGCAAGATTGGGTTCCTTTAGGTACATTTTCCCTTATTATTTAAGTTGATATGGCATATGCATATTTGGAGTTTGCTCCAGGATTTGACAATTTTTGCTATGTTTGGAGCTTGAATAATGACATGTTATTGACAAGCCCAAAATCTACAAATTTTATATAAGCACAATTACTTGAGAAGCAAATCAGATGATTGAGCTTCTCTATCGGTCATTGGACAATTTGTTTCTCTCAGTCTAATTGTTAAGATAAATTACTGAAAATATAAAAGTACACCAAGTAACCTTTTATCTTAAGAAAACATTTTATTCAAATTTGAATTGTAACATTGTTATTTTGGGAAGTGAGATCTTTTACATGTTGTAAGAAAACATTTGATTGCAAGTTGGCAACACCTCAATGGTTTTGCTCTGCATGAACAGTCACTGCGCTGTTGTTTGTTTGTGAGTTCATCATCAAAACTTAGTGAATTCTCATTGCCGAGCCTACACATCTTAGCATATTTAGTTTATTCTTCTTTCTCAAATTAGACTTGATAGAGGTAGGTGATCACTGATCACCAATGTGGTAATATTCTGTTGAGAATGCTATGTTCATTTTCTCAACAATTACTAACCCTTGATTCTTTATTTAGGGTATTGACAAACAAAGCTGTTGAGGCTAATGATGGCAAACCACTGCCATTGCTCCAGAAAGCAGCTATTGGTCTGACAGCTGGAGCCATTGGAGCATCTGTTGGAAGCCCAGCTGATCTGGCTCTTATCAGGATGCAAGCTGATGCAACTTTACCTGCAGCTCAGCGGCGAAATTATAAAAATGCCTTCCATGCTCTATACCGTATCGTCGCGGATGAAGGAGTTCTGGCTTTGTGGAAAGGTGCAGGCCCCACAGTTGTAAGAGCAATGTCACTTAACATGGGTATGCTTGCATCATATGACCAGAGCGTTGAGCTGTTCAGGGATTCTCTTGGCTTAGGCGAAGTTAGCACTGTGATTGGTAAGATGCTTGACTATATTGAAGCTTGTTTCTATCTTTCCACTGCCTGGTTCTTAATCTCATTGATCAATTCAGTTATGATACAAGTTTTTCAGCTCGAGTTAGTTTCAATCACTAAAGTGTTTTGATATTTGTTTTTCTACATTATTTATACGGCACATAAAGATTAGATGTTTTACATTGGTACTAAACAGTGATTTTCCATCAGTTGTCTATATAAGGTTATTGTCTATCTAGGATTCTTAAGCGGTTGTATCAGTAGCACTTCGCATGCTGAACTTGTTTCTGAGCTTGAAATTGTTGTTTAATCCTCACTGCCAAGGTGGCAGGCAGCTCATACATTCAAATATGAAAGTTAATTGCCTTGTGTCTTATGGGCTTCCTAAGAATTTTTGAAATCATTCATGTCCTATGTATTTCTACATTCGCAAAAAGTAGCTTTGTGAGCATCTTGTTGTGCTTGCGAAAGGAGTGTTAAAACACTTCATTTGGCGATTAATTTGTTGTTTTTGTGTGCATTCAGGTGCCAGTGCCGTTTCAGGGTTCTTTGCATCGGCTTGTAGTTTGCCTTTTGACTATGTGAAGACACAAATACAGAAGATGCAGCCTGATGCCAATGGGAAGTATCCATACACTGGATCTCTGGACTGTGCCATGAAGACCTTAAAATCTGGAGGTCCTTTCAAATTCTACACTGGATTTCCTGTCTACTGCGTGCGAATCGCCCCACACGTCATGGTAAACGTTCACCTCTTCCTCTCCATTTTCCTTTTGTGTTCTTCTCCATTTCTTAAATGCGATGTTTCCTTTGCAGATGACGTGGATATTCCTGAATCAAATTCAGAAATTCGAGAAGTCGATCGGCTTATAGAACTCTAGTGTATCGGATCGGTACACGTTTTTAACTTTAGTGCTTCGGAATAATATAGTATCTATCCGTAGCTCAGTGGGCTGGTTTTGGTAAACAATGGCCTTCCATTTGCTTCATTTAGACGCATTCCTGATGTTTTCAGGGGAATATTTGATATGATCCTTAGGTCGATGCTCAAGTCTAGTTGAGCCGCAGCCAGTTCGAAACGTTTTAACATTTTCCACTTGGTTAAATTTGATCTCAGTTCTTATGTCGTTTTAGTTTTGGTTTGGGTGGTTTACCAAAGTAATTATGGTGGATGATACAACCTTGAAGATTATTATTGATTATTAAGCATAATTAGATATTGGTATATGAAAGCAAGTATAGTATCCATGAACATTCGGATATCCATTGCTATCGGTCTTGTATTAGCCTACATGATTTGATATGAGGGGAGAAAACACATCGATTGGGAATTATAAATAAATAAAATTTCAAATATTAGAAGAAAAAAAAAGGTAGGAGGGGAGATCTAAAAAATTCATAATTTGGAGAGAAAAAAACAAATTTGTTCTTTTTTAATACTTTTTTCAAAAAAAAAAATAGTCTCGCGTCAAGGCGTTTTAGCGAGTCACGCGCGTAGGAGCCACCAAGCCGAGCACAAGGAGCCGTTCCTGTTGCTGAAGAGGAGAATGTTCATGTGATCCGGTCGAGCTTCTTACTAATCGAGAGCCATCGAACATGTCGAATATTATTCGTGCATCTGTTTCTTCCGAGCAATTACAATTCCCTTTGTCTGAGAGAGAGAGAGAGAGTCGCGACCATTTCAGCGGGTTCAGCGAGCCAGTGAGCTTGGATCGCGCGACCGGCGATGGCCCTCTCGGTGGCGAGGCAACGGCGGGCGCGCGCGGAGGATCAAAGCGCTTCGTCATCATCTTCTTCTTCGTCGGATCGGTACTCGAAGGAGGACAAGGGGGAGAAGAAGGAGGAACGGGCTGGCGTGGGGTGGTTTCTTCCGGTGCTTCTCCTTGGCTTGCTCCGTCATATGAGTGCATCTTCCAATATCATCCACGACTGCGACGAGGTCTTCAACTACTGGGAACCCCTCCATTACCTCCTCTACAAATCTGGATTTCAGACCTGGGAGTACAGGTACGGCCTCGCCAAAATTGTTTCTTTGAACTTTCGATTAGAGAAGATGGCGATTCGATCGGTTGTTATGAACAAAAAATCTTCTATTTCGATTTCCGACTCGCCTGGTATTGGTAAAGGGTGAATGATTATAATTTTGAACTAAGACTGCTTTTTGTTGCATAATCTTAGCAATCTGCATCCTGGGCTTTAGTAGTTATAGTTTGTCGACTTTAAATACTAATTTGGGGTTCAGCTTGAATCATCATTATGTAGGTATTAAGATCGATTGGCATATGCATCCCGTGCAATGGTTATTTAAAATTAAGTACCGGTTAGTGTTATTGGCATTCGCTTCCATAGGGATTGAACTATCTTAACTTTCTGCATTTATCTATGTAAATGCATTGGACTTAAAATGAAAATATTATCATGTTCCTTCCTGGTAATATTCAAGAGTTAACTTGTTTGACTATCCATGCTAATTATGGAATTTAAGCCGCCTTTGACGGATGTAAATTGTGGTTAGTTTAAGTTCGTGATATTGTTGATGCATAGACAATGAAAATCAAGATGTGTGACAGAACAACCCATTCTTCAACAAAAGTGAGGCATATCCACAAGACAAAGAATATAAGCATTTACCTGGTGCACTTAATACTAAGACTGGATATTTACTGCAAGGTCGAGTTTGAAGGTGAAGTGTGCATAAGATTATCATGGCAAGAGAGTCATGGAAAATATAAGTTGGTTCACCTGACACATAGTTCTGGGAGATGTAAAAATGTGTATTGCAGTGATATAAAATATGTTAGAGATGATCTCTGCATGTAGGTGATAACCTGAAGATAACTTTTCATAGTAGAACCTGATGTGCCAAATGTTGTGGTGGGAGATATTATTGACAAAATGTACAGAGCAGAGTTTCTAGGATCAGTTTGATTGTTTGATTATGATTAACAGTTTAGCATGCAATCCTATTGCTTACTACAATTCAAAAAATGATTTCTTCCTTAATTACGGAACTGGTGTTTAATTTTTTATTGTTATTATTATTACTTTTTTTTCTATACGGTTGGTTAGTATCTGCATATTCATTAAGAGTTACACACATTTTGATCCTAAGAACTTGACTAGGATTATTGGAGTATGTGCTTTAGAGTTGTCTTCTTGAATAGATGGTAGGCCAAGGTCAAGTCTGCTTCTATGCTAAATTTTAGCTTCTTAGCATCACTCAAATGAAAAGGGGTCAAGTTTGTCTACGCTATCTCATGATGGTTGAGGATCATCGAGCCATGGTCGTCCAAAACATTTGGGATTTGCTACATGATTCTTCTTATTCTTCCATTGATCTCTATCTAATGCAATATCACTAGTAATATTAATTTAGATCATTGAAATCATTCTTTATTATATAGGATATCGCTTGCTTTGGTCACTCTCTACTCCTTGCACCCTCCACTCTAAGTTGAATTCTAATTATAAATCTATTCATAACTTTTGAACATGGTCATACCATCTGAACATATTTTCTCATTTTATTATTTGTTCAAGCTTCACGTACTGGTTTCCTATATTAATTCCCCAACTCTTGAGGTAATAATATACTAATCTGAAAATTCTGTTATGGTACTATTATACAGTTTGTTTGTTGTGCAGCTCTGAGTTTGCCTTGCGGTCATATCTATATATCTTTTTTCATGCGTTGGTGGCGGGGCCAGCTTCTTTAATCTACATTGATGAGAAGGTGAATGCCATCACAGTAGATTGGTAGAAATTGCAGTTCTATGGCTTATCGCAAAAGATAACATAGCTTTTGTTCACCAACTTTGTTCACTTTATGTAATACATTTTCAGGTTCGAGTCTTTTACTCTGTGAGGCTCTTTCTTGGTCTTATCTCAACTATCACTGATACATTTCTCGTTGTCGCGCTTTCAAGAAAATATGGCAAGAGGGTTGCTTGGTATACACTTGCTATGCTATGCCTAACCAGTGGTTGTTTCTTTGCCAGTACAAGTGAGGTTCTTCTCCTTTGCTGTTATCTGTTGGTAACTGTTCGATTCTTTTCTATATTTTGTTCATTCTTGAGTGCTCACCTTGGCTTAACCATAATTGCTATCCTTTATATTCTTATTTTGCGACAACTAAATCTGTTTAATTTCATTGTTTCTTATCTCGATGTTAGCTTCTCTGATTATTTTAAATACTTCTTTTCAGGTTTTCTCCCTAGTAGCTTCTCCATGTATGCAGTTACTCTTTCATCAGCTCTTTTTCTTCTTCAGAAGCATGCAATGGCTGTTTCTTTTGCTGCTGCTGGAGTTATCATAGGCTGGCCATTCTCTATTTTAGTTTTTCTTCCAATTACTTTCTTTTCATTGACAAAGGGAGGCTTCAGAAGAGTATTTTTATCAGGGCTATTAACCTCTTTGTTTATTCTTGTAAGGACACTGACTATTGACTGGTCTCTCTTTTTTTCTTTCCTTCTTCCCCCTCTCTTGTTCAAATTATCAGTAGTTCAACAATCTTTAACATTGTTTATGAATTTTTTTTTTGAAAAAAATTTTGGCAGGCTGTTTCATTGTTTGTTGATTTTTACTGCTACGGAAGATGGACATCCTCAGTATTTAATCTGCTGAAATATAATGTTTTTGGAGGTGGTCAGAGTCACTTATATGGAACTGAAGGATTCTCATTTTACTTCAGGAATGGATTTAATAACTTCAATTTATGTTTTGTTCTTGCATTACTTTTCGTGGCATTTGTCCCTGTTGTGAGGAGGAAATATGGCCCTGAATTGTTGATTGTGGTCTCTCCCATGTATATTTGGCTGGCTTTCATGTCATTACAGGCTCACAAAGAAGAAAGGTAGTGTTTCATTGTTTCTCATTATGGACCCTACTGTTCATGAAGATTGATTGCTTTGTTGTTCTCGTTAGAAAATTGATTCTCTATAAGGCTAAACAAGTTTAGAATGATTTTTCCTGAGCCATTCTGTTCTCCATTCCAATTTTCTCTCATATAAACTAGATCATCTCATCTCGACTACTTGTTCTCCTGTTCTCATATGTTTATCTAGGTTTAGAAATAATTTCAGTCCTTAGTTGTTCATGATAATTACTGTCTTGTCTAACATCACATACATATCTTCATAGAGATATGTAAGCAAATTATAAATGCACATCTTATTTTCGGTCTTATGCTATGCTAATTTGCTGTGTCACAGATTTCTCTATCCAATATATCCACTTATCTGCATCGCAGCAACTGCTGTCATTGATAGTTTCCCGGATCTTTTCCGCGACAAGTATGCAGTGGAAGACTCATTGATTGTTATGGTATGTTCTCACTTTCTTAATATGGTTCATTGATTAAGCAAGTAACTATAATATGCTTGATTTCTCCTTGTCTACCTGCACAGATTGCCAAGGGACTAAGACCCATTTTTCTTGGCCTTATATTGTGTGCATCCCATAGCCGTACGTTCTCTATACTTAATGGGTACTCTGCGCCTTTGGAAATATATAAACACTTGGACCATCATGATGTTGTTGGAAATGGTAAGTTTTTTTTTAAATTTTATTTTGAACTAGAATTATCCTGTTAGTAGTAAATTCAATATCAAGTTCTAAGATGCAACATCTCAACTTGGTTCTTTTCAAAGGATCATCATTTCTTTTTAAGCATTCTTATGTACCTTTGCTAGTGTTTAGGATAAAAGGAAACAAAAAAGAAAAATAATTCTACGTAATTATTGCTCAAGGTGATCAAATTGTCACTTCATTCTCAAATTTTGTTTTAAAAGTCCGGTTGATTATGCATATTGTTAGATTGGATTATATTTTTAAATTTGATGGAATGCTTGCCTTTATGCACAGAGACTGTGCTTTGCATCGGAAGTGAATGGCATCGTTATCCTTCTTCATTTTTCGTGCCTTCGTACATTAAGGAAGTTCAATGGATAGATGAAGGATTTAGGGGTCTTCTCCCATTTCCTTTTAATTCAAGTTTGGGAGGCATGGCAGCTGCCCCACCTCATTTCAATGACAAGAACAAGGCTTCCAGTGGCCAATATGTAATCCATCAGTTGTGTCTATTAATGAGATTATTCAACGTCTCGCTTACCACACTAATCCTACTTGTGACTGGATTTGCAGCTTAGAGATGTCGAACACTGCACCTTCTTTGTGGAGCTTGATTTGCAAAGGCCATATCCATCTCGAGGAAGTGACTTATCGACATGGGAGGTACACGTACCCTCTTGAGTTCCGCTTTTGACCAAATATCCTCATAAAAATTCATTCGCATGTTCTTAACAGAAATATTTGTGGTTTCAGACAGTTGCAGCCATACCTTTCCTGGATAGAGAGCTATCCCCTGCTATGTTTCGATCATTCTTCATCCCCTACAAATGGACCCAAAAGAACACTTTTGGATTGTACAAGTTGCTAAAGATAATACCCAAGAGCGTCGAGGGGCATACCTAGCATGGGAAGATTCAGTTTAGTACACAGGTATCGTCATTGCAAGCACACTGCAGTAATTTTACTCGCAACCGAACCTAAGTTTAACTTCTCTACTCATTTTTCGTCTGTTATTGTAGGTGTAGGATTCTTTGATGGTTTATGTATTCTAGCTTTTGACATGTTGGTGAAGGAACCTTTAGAGATATTTATGAGCTGATTGAATGAAATCTGATAGGTCTTCCACTCCTTTATTAATTTGGTTTTAAATCATGATAATTACAAAATGCTAAAGTAGAAAAATATTAGAACATTAGAACCGACCTGGCATTAATTGGATGTTGCAATGGGATTTATTGTTATTTGATTCTATGATCATTAAATGTTGAAGTTAGTGAGAATTAATTTTATTATGTTAGGTCAGATGCCATGCCCCCCAACTGCTCCTCCATTTTGATTTTGTTTGCCATCCAATTTCTTGGAATTTCATTTGAAACCTCAGGCTCTTAATATTCTATATATGATCATATCGTTAAACTAGCTAACCTTGCTCAAGCAAGCCACATCAATTGGCTTCTGCTTTCCTTGTTAAGATGAAGATGCTGACATATCCATGAATTTAGATCATATTTTGAAACTCAGATCACCTCTTATGTTGCATTGTTTGCTTTCCTACCGAATCAGTACCCAAACTAGAATGTTTCAATTGTTTGGACAGAAATGGATAGAGCTTGGTGAATAAGCTCGATGCTTATAACAATTTGTTCGTGTTTGTTCAGTAGTAGAAACAAAAAAGCAGCCTAAACAAGTTGAAATACTAATGAGCTCGATATTTATGAACAAATTTGCTTACAAATTACTCTTGATCTTCCTTTTCTTTTTTCTTAAAAAATATTAAAATATAAATAATATATACTGTATATATGCTTAACGTTATATTGCATTTTCTCAATTAAATTATCTTTGACACCTTAGAAATGCTAAATCAATATAAAATTTATTTAAGCCCGAAAAACACTCGAGCAAGATCAAATTTGTTTTTTAAAATTTTGAATACTAACAAACTTGATTAATCATTAATCTTCGATGTCCTTACATGTTTCATACGATTCTATTCTCTTCTTTTTTTCCTATTTACTTAATTTGACTTCTTCTTTTTTAAATAAATCTAGTATATGTAGTTTTCTTGATCGATATGGATAATTAATCAAAAGAGATGGAGATGGGAGTTCTATCGATCGCTATGGCTGTGAAAATAAGATCAAAAGAGCTACAATTAATTATTGGTGCTTTTATTTGGATATTTTGATCGATTAATTTTGCATGGATGCGTTGACTGACTGGGTAAATTTTTCTTTCTAATCATAAAAAAAATGAATTTTTAAAATTTTTTTATTTTTCTCACATGATGATAAAAAATGAAATGTTTAATATTTTTATTATTTTGTTTTAAGATGATAAAAAGTAAAATGTTCGTTGGTTCGTTTGAGATAAATTTATTAATTCGTCTCAAGATTAATACGAAAGAAATAAATTATAAAAATTAATTTAATTAATTTAAACAGTGATAGTACGTGAAAAATAATAAAAAAAATTTAATTATTAATTCAAATTTAATTTTTAAATTTTATAATAATAATATTTTATGAATATCAATTCATCCGTCAAGATATTTTTCTCGTGTTCAAATTTGATGTGAAAAGATTTTAATTGTAAGAGAGCGAGTAGGTTGATGTCACATCCTTGCTACATAAGTTTATGACAAATAGAGTAATGGAACACTGTACATGATAGGTAGCAGACTGGATAATCGGAGAACACTAACATGCTCATTAATTATGACAAATTAATTGAATTCCATAATGTTGGGGCCTAGCAAAAAAAAAACATTCCATTAATTAATAGCATACTAATGGATTTGAGCTGAGTGCAAACGCAAAGTTGCGGCCAAGTAGGGCCGTAAATAAATTAAATATTTTTAAATAAATTTGATGTCGGTATTTAATTATCGTATTAACGATGATAATATTTTATATATTAATTATTAATTTATTTGTTGGAGTTATTTTTTTATGTGAAAAGGTTTAAATTGTGAGAGAGCGAGTAGGTTGATGTCACATCCTTGCTACATAAGTTTATGACAAATAGAGTAATGGAACCCTGTACATGATAGGTAGCAGACCGGGTGAACACTGACATGCACATTAATTATGGCAAATTAATTGAATTCCATAATGTTGGGGCCTAGCAAAAAAAAACTCCATTAATTAATAGCATACTAATTAAATAAGTTTGATGTTCGGTATTTGGTTATAGCTCATTAATTGTGGTTTATGATAGGGATTATAAGCGGATCGATTATTTAAATAAATTTTTATTAATATTTTTTAATTTATTTTGATAATTGATAAAAAAAATTATAAGATCGATCATTTTAAATTTGATGTTAATCGATTTGATTATTTTTTTTATATAATAGATATTATAGAATAATAATATTCATGAATGAATATGAATAAAATTTGTGATTCATATTCATTAATAATTTTTTTATTAATATGATAAATATATAAATAAATTTTTAAAATAAATAAATAAATTTATATTATCAAATTTAATAATTAATCAAAAAAATTTAAAATATAAAAAAATAAATAATCAAATAAATTTAAATTGAGAATTTAATAATATTTAAATAAATTAAACTCAAGTTAAACTTAAATATTAATAAAATAAAAATTAAGTTAAGTTTGAATAATTATTTTAATAATTTAATTCATTTTAAATTTGACTTTATTTAATTATTTTATTAAATAAACTTGATTTGACTACTATACAACCTAATTATAACCAAATGTTTTTAGATCAGCCTAAGTCGTCCAACCCAATCTTGCATGTCGAGTTCGACCTAATTCAACTATAAATTTATATTAATTAGGGTAAAAATTAAAGGAGAGTCCTTTTTATATAATCATCAAGATGAGATTCGTCTTTTATTTTTATTTTTATCAAAAGAATGTCCTACCTCACTGGCTTCATGTAAAATAAGACAATTGTCCTAAAAAATACTGTTTAACATTATTATTTCTTATGATAGGTATTAAATTTTAAATCGATCAATTAATTACATGAACACAATAAATCTGTATTGCAGTAGCTAAAAAATCATAGATATTAAAACATTGTAGTAGCATAAATTTGTATTATAGCAAATACAAATTACCAGAACACGAACTTATCTTGTTCATATAATTGATCGATCGGTTCGGAATTTAATGCGTGTGATATGAGATAATAATATTAAATAATATATTTGAGAGCAATTGTGTTACTTTATCGCGGTGGACGGTTGAGATATTTTATTTTTATTTTTGATAAAAATGAAAGAGGAATACTCGTGATGATTTAGAAAGAGAGACATTTTTGCCTATTAATTATTATAAATATTATATATTTTAAAAAATATTTCAAGTATTAGATAACATTTATAAAAAAACCAAAGATATTTTATAGAAAGTTTCCACACTATACAATGACTAAATTAAAAAAAATAAACGAGAGAAGTATATAGTCAAGACTAACTAGCAAGATTGTTAAAATGACCTTAATCATTTAATTCATTTTTTCATCTACCAAAGCTTACAATAAATGCATTGACTAGTTGGACGATAAAATTAATTATTTCTAGAAACATATTTTTTACTCGAAATTTAGAATAAATATCCCTTTCAACTTGCCAATTAAAGAGTTTGGACTAATCTACGTCTTAAATTATGTTGGTTAGATCTTGTGTGATTTTTTTTTATACTAAATATTTAAATTTTACATTCGATTAATTTTATAATAGACGGTTCAATCATATTTTTCACCCACTAAATAAATTAAAAAGTAATTTTAATTATCTGTCTTTCAAAACGATCAACATCCTTAAATTTATCATTTTATTAAAAAAAAATTATCATACACTATAATTAGAATTTAAATTTTAAATATTTAATTAATCATTAAAGTATTTGATCATTGCACTAAAGCTCCTGATGAATTTAAGATTTAGGATAGATATTAGATTTCCTTTGGATTTGGTTTCTAAAGTTCGAACTAAGAGCAAAAATAAAATTTAGTTTAAAAAAATAGAAATAAAAATGCAGCCTACCAAAGTGGTTCGCCATTTATGGCGAGGCAGGGAGGAGGACTACATCGTAATTTCCAATTTTACTGGGTTTCGATCGCGTGCTTAAATTCCCCGCCTCCGAGGAGGAGAATACGAAGGCAGAGCGGCAATGGCGTGTCAAGTGGTGGCGTTCCCGTCCAGGCTCTGCTTCGACATGTTCACCGGCGTTACAGCTGGCTCTCGCAAGCTCGCGGCGACCGCCACCGCCGGAAAGTGAGCTCTCTTTTCTTTTCGCTTCTTTTTTTTCTCTCTCTTTTCTCCCGCCGCGTTTGCTAGTTTTTCTCTCGCCGGAGTTGGGATTGCTCTCCGGCGTTGGGTGCGGTTTCATGAGAATGATGTTGCCTTTTGATGCTCTTGAACTGGAGCTGGAGGAAAGGCGGAGCCTTTATGTGGTTCCGCCGCCGGCGTAAGTTCTTTATCGCCGGCGTCGGGACTGTTTTCCGAGTCCCGCTGAACTGGACTTAGTTTCTCCTCTCCTACTACGCCTTCCGCCGGCGCCGAAAATCCAGGCGGAGGTTTTCCTCTCGCTGACGTTCGGAACTGTTTTCTGGCGATGCATCACCTTCCTTCCCGTTGACCTTCTGAATCCTCTGCTTCTTAGATGCTATAAAGACCTTTGTCGTTGACCAAGAGGCAAATATCTTAAATGGTTTAAGTATTTCCACAACAAGATTTTTCAAACTCCATTTTTTATTTTTTATTTTTTATTTCAAGTTCTGATTGCAATCGAATCTCCAGTAGAATTTGAAAATTTATATTTTTTTACTTTAAATAAATTATTTGTTTCTTTGTTTGTAGGGTTGAGATCCCTGCTAAAGTCAACGTTCCTGTGCCTCCTCGCCACCGACACGCGGAAGTCACGCACACCCTCCCGCCGCAGAAGCTCGAGATCTTCAAAACCCTTGAAAAATGGGCGGAATCCGACCTCCTCCCACACCTGAAGCCCGTCGATGACTGCTGGCAGCCGCAGGACTTCCTTCCCGATCCCACCTCGGAGAGCTTCCACGACGAGGTGGCGGAGCTCCGCCGCCGCTCCCGCGACCTCCCTGATGACTACCTCGTCTGCCTCGTGGGCGACATGGTCACAGAGGAGGCGCTCCCCACCTACCAGACCTTCCTGAACAACCTCGACGGCATCCGCGACGAGACGGGGGCCAGCCTCACGCCATGGGCCGTCTGGACCAGGGCCTGGACGGCGGAGGAGAACCGCCACGGCGATCTCCTCAACAAGTACTTGTACCTCACCGGCCGCGTCGACATGAGGAAGATTGAGAAGACGATTCAGTACCTGATGCGTGCAGGAATGGTACTACTCCCAAAGGAAAGATTTTTGATGCAAAATCCGCCCAAATTTTGATCGATGAGCCTGCTAGAAGATTTTGATTTGGTTTCTGATCGGAAAATCCGGCCAATTTTTTTCAGGATTTCCGGACGGAGAACAACCCGTACAGCGGTTTCATCTACACGTCGTTCCAGGAGCGGGCGACGTTCATCTCCCACGGCAACACGGCGCGGCTGGCGAAGGCGCACGGCGACGCGGAGCTGGCTCGGATCTGCGGCACCATCGCGGCGGACGAGAAGCGGCACGAGGCGGCGTACGCCAAGATCGTCGAGAAGCTGTTCGAGGTGGACCCGGACGGAACCGTCCTGGCTTTCGCTGACCGGATGAGGAAGAAGGTCTCGATGCCCGCATGCCTCATGTTCGACGGCTGCGACGGCGACCTCTTCGTGCACTTCTCGGCAGTGGCGCAGCGGGTGGGCGTGTACACCGCCAAGGACTACGCCGACATACTCCAGTTCCTCATCCGGCGGTGGAAGGTGGAGGAGCTGCCGGGACTGTCGCCGGAGGGGAGGGCGGCGCAGGAATTCTTGTGCGGCCTGGCTCCAAAGATCAGGAGGGTGGAGGAGAGGGCGCAGGCGAAGGCCAAGTCCAAGGACGCGGCGGCGGCGGCGCACGCAGTCGCATTTAGTTGGATCTTTGACAGGGAAATGCTGTTCTAGTCCACCGTCATATCGTTAATGTGGAAATTTTCACTTTGCCTCCTAAAGTTTATTTCCTTTTGAAAATACCCTTTAGAATATTAAGGTTATCAAAAATTCTAGTGAAGGTTTTTTTTTTTGTTTTTTTTCATGCAAAATAAAGGTTTTAAATCTAGTTAAATCCATCCCTAAAACAACCAACCACTCGGTAGGCCTTCACTTCACTGTGTCTTTAAACTCATGACTCGATACTAATTTATCGCGAATGTGGATCGCACTTAGTGTTGTTCGGTTGGGTAGACATAAGTTAATAACTAGGTAGGCCTTAGTTCTAGATTTATTATTTTCACACAATGTATCGATCTAAGCTTGTCGTTCACGACTAGTTTTGCGAATGTGGCTTGTGGTTAGTGTCATTCGGTCGGGTGGGGGTAGTTTGTCATTCACATGGTATTATGAGATGAGCTACCGATACTCAATATGATTGCAAGCCGAAATACATATTTGATCAAACACACAAACAAAGATAAAGGACAAGTACGAGTGGACACACAAACATCGACACCGGTCATGAAGCATCGATCGACCGACCCTAAACTCTATACCTAGCCTTTGTTTGAAATATAAAATATGTATGAAACGTAAATAGGAGCATGCATGAGGGCTTTGGCAGTTCAAAGGATAGAATGGAATGTTCAATAGGAGGTTGATTTCTTGTACGTACTCTGTAACTATCAATCAATGCATTCAACTGGAAATTTACGAGTTAAATTGATGGAAACAGCTTAGATCGTCACCGTAAATAACGCATTAATTGCTCATTTATTCTCTCGATTTATAGTTACTGTCTTCAGCTGGTTGGTTCATCCTTAATTAATGATCAGTCTCTATCTTCTTCCTCACAGTCACATAACAGCATCAGTTATTACGAACATTATGACAAAAAGCGAAACGCTCGCCCCCAGCGTCTTCCTCAGTCCGTCCCAAAATTAACACGGAAGAGGTAAATCACGGAGGCTAGTCTAACCAGCCCGAACAGTGACTAGTGCATAAAGAGGACAGGAACCTGGCTACTAATCAGGATTTGACCTCCAAATCTCATGATAACAATACCTCATGTACTGCTCATCAATTCATTCTGTGGGGACTCAGTTATTACGAACATGAACCATGCAAAGAATGCATAGACTCCATAGATAAGATTTGATTATTATGGTATCAAGTAATGAATATGTTCTCTCCATTTTAGTGTATTATTTAAATTAATTAAATTAATTTTTATAATTTATCTTTTTTATATTAATTTTGAAATAGACGAGAGCGCTAAATAAGTATTTTGTCTTTTGTCACAGTGACTTAATATATTTTTTTTTAATTTAAAATTTAAAGTATAGTATTTAAATTAAAAAAATAAAAAAGAAATATATTTGATATTCACAAGTATACAGGGTAACTTTCCCTTATGCTATCAATTATGAAAAAATAATATCTTGCTCTCGGGAGCGTGATTTAATGGTAAGTATTTGAAATAAAAATGTAATGGCTGAGGAGTTAAATTTTGGCAGAAGTTTCATAGCTCTTATCACTTGAGCTTTTTTACTTCCCTTCTAATAGTAATGAATAATTTGGGGCCACTAATATGATAATTTTATATTTTTTAAAATAAAAAAATAATACCCTTATCCGGTTTAAATATTTCACCATGATAACACAACAGCAGAAGTCCACTTTGATACCTAGATAACACGATGGCAAAAGTTTATCTCGACAGCAAGAACGATGATGTCGAGGCATCTTTCTTGATTTTTTTTCTATCGCGATGATTTTCTGCAAAGAGTAATATACATCATAGAGCTCACCGAGAGGTATCTCGATAAAGTTCCTTCGATGCCTAAGTAAGTACGAAGGTTTATAGTAATGAAAAATAGAAAATGAAAAATATGAATAAAGTAAGATTAGAGTCTTCTTTTCTTTTGATTTTTCCTCCTCTCTCGTATATAGAAAGGTCATTCATTTGTTTTCCCCTCTGATATATATAGAAAGGTCATTAATGAATATTTAATAAGTATTAAGGAACATTAAAGGGAGTGTTTGTAATTGACATGTCTTTCAATATTAGTAATTATCGCATGTTGAGAAGTCAATAAATTGGGATCAGCTAGGAGTCGAGATCAGCAGGAGTCGAGGTCCTCCAGGAGTCAGGATTCACCAGGAGTCAGGATCAGCAAGGAGTCGGGATCAGTCAGAAGTCGGGATCCTCCAGGAGTTGGGATCAGCTAGGAGTCAAGATCAATCAGGAGTCGGAATCAACCAGGAGTCAGAATCCTCCAAGAGTCGGGATCCATTAAAAGTCGAGATGCATTAGGAGTCGGGATCCATCAGGAGTTGGGATCCTCCAGGAATCATGATCAGTCAGGAGTCAGGATCAGCCAAGAGTCAGGATCCTCCATGAGTCGGGATCCACTAGGAGTCAGGATCCGCTAGGAGTCGGGATCCACCAGGAGTTGGGATCAGTAAGGAGTTGGGATCCATCAGGAGTCGAGATCCGCCAGAAATCGGGATCCTTCATGAGTCGGGATTTGCCAGGAGTCGGGATCAACCAGGCGTTAGGACTAACCAGAAGTCAAGATCCTTCAGGAGTCGGGATCCTCTCGGAGTCTGGATCAATC
>JBBUKS010000042.1:6174699-6191069 GCA_038050645.1 Hedychium gardnerianum
TTTTACCGCTACGGAAAGAAATAATTTATTGTGAACAGCAGAAAACAAGCATTCCATAGCACATGGTTTTGTTGCGCGTTAAACCGCCAATTTAGTGCATTCCATCGCATGCACTTGCATTATACTACACAATTAATAGGTTCGATTAAATTATTCATCCCTTCGACTCAATTCTTCTAATTATAAAGATTATTATTCAATAATTAACGCGCTAAATGAAAAAAAAAAATAACTCAACTTAATTTACATTCAAGATTCTAGCTACTTCGTCCCCACGGGATGAGCTGTTGGCTAGTGCATGAAGTGTTGTCATAATGAGGTCTGGGGGTTAAATCCTAACTAGTAACTAGGTTCCTGCCCTCTCTTATGTACTAGTCAATGTTCGGACTAGCTAGACTAGCTCCCGTGATTTACCTCCTCCATGTTGATTTTGGGATGAATTGACGGGGACGTTAGGGGTGAACGTTTCGCCTTTTATCATAAGATTCTAGCTACTTCCCAAAGGTTTGATTCTCACATGAGAGATATCAAATTTTTGATGATGTATGAGTCTCATGTCATGTCATGATCTATCGTCCTTTTTAAATTTATTTGATAAATAAAATATGAGATGACATGATATATATATATATATTCTAACTATTTCAAGTAAGTATATTGGGTCTATCTAGATCACTAATTCAATAAGATATGAATAGAGCTGCTTTGCCAAGATGTACTAGTAAGGCATTTGGTGGATTTATGTAGTATCACAGTTCGAAACTCAATTGATATAAGGGTAGTTGATTTTTGATTTTGGAGGTCGGCTGTTGGGCGAATTCTCATGAATATTTTTGGATTTATTTGATAAGCGAACTAGGAGGAGATCGTCACCACCTCCCACATTAGTGGGGTCTATAAATATTTGAATTTTTTAAAAAAATGAATAGACTTTCAAAGAGGGAGTAGTATTTATTGAAAAATTGAAAAAACATATTTTTTTATAATTCAGATATCTAATTTTTTAAATCAATTAATTTTAAAAATAATCGATCCGATTCAATAAAAAAAAATTCAATCACTAAAATAAATCGACTCTCGGGGCTGGAGAAGCATCTTGATAATGGATGAAGAGGAGGCGATTAAAATTTCAAAACTTAGGGGGAATGCTTGACAATAGTGCGATTTCCAGGAGGAAGTAAAGTTTAGGGTAATAAATTAAGGAGTTGGAATGGTTTGGAACAAACAGCGTGTGGCAAGCACACGGACTTTAACCCAAAAAGACACAAAATTCAAACCAAGGGAATCTTTCAAGGACCACCTTCCCCACTTGAGAACAAGAATTTATTTACTTAATATTTTCTAATCATCTCAAGTCACCAACAACTGAAATAAATTATCAATATCAATGAATTATTCTTATGTTGCCTATTTCTTCTAATAATGAACTGGAAGCTTCTAAAGCAAATTTATATTCTTTCTTATGATCCACAAAAGTCAGTTTCCATGAGAAACAGAAAGGCAAGAACAAACAATTCCAACAACTACTCAATTTTTTTTAAGACCTTGAATTCATTGCACCTAATCAAGGAAGACCAAGGCGCGTGGAATCCACACTTCATCTATTTCAATAAAATAAATCAATAAATCAAACCATGACAAAAGTGCTTCTGAAGAAATTAAGCAAATGGAAGAGAATATGCAAAATTCAGAAATAATAGCATTTGGCCAATGCCTTCACATGACTTCTAGACTAATTTATCATGAACAATTACTATGCTTTTGGTAAAATTTGATTGTTAATACAAAGAACAAATACATTGTGGTTGGCATCATCTCCTACGGCCAGAGATTAAGAATTTGTTACAAGTTTCTTTTTTGTATTTTTCTTAATACAATTACTATTTTATTGATCTCCCTCAGACACCTCTCTGCTCACCTTCTTGGCCTTAAAAACTTACCACCAAGAGAGAACCTCCATTGCGAGCCAAAGGAAGAGAGAGGGATGGAGAACAAGATGAATAGCGTCACCATCTCCTTTGTTCTACTTTTTTGTTTCTTCTCCTCCCTTGTTAGGACTCAATCAGATTCTTGCTCTTCTCGGCTTAAAGTTAGCAACCTCATCCCGTTCGACACCACCTCCTTCCACTGCATCTCCGCTTGGAATGCACAAGGCTTCATCCTCAGGGTAGATCCTTTGATCTCTTTAAAATTCAAATACTTTATGTTTGAATGTGTTTGATGCTACTTAGTGAGATAAAGACTTGATTATTGTTATTTATACTCTTAAGTTAAATATGAGCAGTATGCTCAGACTGGCCAGAACCTTTGGAGTTTCATCCTTTCAGCCCCTGACCCGAGTTCCTACATATCAATTGGATTCTCGAGCAACGGGAACATGGATGGGAGCAGTGCCATGGCTGGGTGGACCACGTCGACCGGTGGCCCGGGGATTGCAAAGCAATACTATTTGGGGGGAAAGAGCTCGAGCCAGTGTCCACCTGACCAAGGGAAGTTGCAGTTGGTGACTAACATGACAGTGGTCGTGTCACAGTCATCACAGCTTTACCTAGCATTCCAAATAGATGCCTCACAACCTAAGTCACACCTCATTTATGCAGTTGGTCCACAAGGGACCGTCCCTTCATCGAGCTACTATCTTCCAACTCACCAGAGCCAAACTTCTACTTCCATTAACTATGCCACAGGTGAGTTTGAGAAACAGTTGTTCTATTAACCCATGTATCTTTCTAGATTCACGTTCAAGTATTTTGTAGTTATTACAATCATTTCTAATACCTCACAATCAGATCATTAACATATGGCAACAAGTAAATTTGGAAGAAAAAAGAACCCTGCGATTCACTAATCTTTAATAGGATTCATTTCTATGAAGAGCATCCAAGGCCAAAAATTGATCTTGCTCATATCTGTACATAGTTTAGCATCTTCTTGCTTGCTTCATGCAGCAGAGTAAATGAGAAAGAAAAAAAAGTAAGCTATTAGTAAAATATTTTAAAGGAAAAAAAAAAGTTAGAGGAAAATAGCTTAAGTTTCAAAGCTTCGTCTTTCTTAATCCTTGGTGTAACATTGTCATCTTTGTTGCATGAAACAGGGGTGGCTACTAGTGCAGGAAGTGGATTCTCAACTAAAAGATGGCATGGACTGCTGACAATTTTAGGGTGGGGATTACTGATGCCTGTAGGAATAATTATGGCCAGATACTTCAAGCACTATGATCCTCTTTGGTTCTACTCCCACATCTCAATCCAAGGTGTCGGATTTGCGCTTGGTTTGGCAGGCATCATAGCGGGCTTCAGCCTCGATGACAATGGTGTATCCAATGTTGACACCCACAAAGCCATTGGATACTGCATCTTGGTTGGTGGCATCCTCCAGGTACATAAATCCATTAAAATTTAAAAACTTGAATCTGACTTAAGCATGTAATGAGGTCTGGTACTTAGGTTCCACTATTGTTATACAGGTAATGGCATTTCTTATCAGGCCTGACAAATCTTCAAAGATCAGAAGGTATTGGAATTGGTATCATCACTATGTTGGCAGGGGAGCCATAGTTTTAGCAGTGGCTAACATCTTCCTAGGCATATCCATAGCTCATGAATCAGGTTCATGGACGGCGGCTTATGTGATCTATCTTATCATCTTGATGATCTGTAATATTGTTCTTGAGGTGAAAAAGTACTTGGCCAAAGATGATGATCTGTAGATAGGGATAGATCTGGTTCTTTGCATTCTTATCAGTTGTTGCTAGTGTTGCAGAGAGGTGTGCTATTCTCTGTACTACACATATCACCTTTGGATTCCTTATACATATAGTTATATAAATTGATTTGTTTTGGTAGTATTCATACTTGTTGACTTCTTCAGGAAAAGTCATCTACTTCTTGGCATGTTTTATATTACTGAAACATGGCATGAGGCAAATGAAGAAATAAAGAATTTGGTTACAAAAGCTATCATCTAAAATTCAGAAAAAGAAAAAACAAAACCAAAGATAGTGAACTTGCTAAACTAAATTCAAAAAACATCCAAGGATAAAAACCTCAAGAGAGGAAGGATGCCTGAAGAGATGCTTTCTCCAATGAAATTACAAGTATCTTTGTAAAATTTCTTTTTCGAGATCTAGATCTTTGTCGGCTTATATACTCTTCAAGTCGGTTCAAAAAATGTAGAATTCTGGTTTCTTACTTTGTATTCGTGATTTTGGCATGCTTTGTTTGCGATTAGAGATCTTCTAAATTTGATATGGTGAGGCAATATGACAAAGAACTTTTGTTTGAGATATATCATTTTAAAAGAGGTTTATGGATGGCAGCATGCCGAACGCAAATAGTTTGAGCAAACACTTGGTTATTCTCAGGACAGCTGCTTCAGAAGAGGGGATTATTCTCAGTTTGTCAGAAAGATTACAAACTAACTTTCAGAAATGTTATAGCTCGTCGAAACAATTGCAGAACTCAAAAAAAAGAGGGGAATAGATCGATGAAGATAATTTGAAACTCAATAAGATCATGCTGTCCACTGTAATTGTCCTAGATAAAAAGGAGCAGGGTTGAACTCATAAAACAAAACCGGTATCAATCATACACGATCAAAGTGAGAGTATCTATCCAGATTGTCAGATAGATTACAAACATAAACTTTCAGAAATGTTATAGCTTTTAGAAATGATTTCTTGATGTCGGAAACTTACATTGTTGAGATGTTTATCATTTGCAACACTAGCAACAAGCAGCAGTTCTAGAACTAGAACAGATATTATCACCAAAAGCTCCACGATACCAATACGTTTTTGTAAACTATTTGCCTTTATACCACCATTCACTATTCTGGTGACTGCCATTCGAACAATAAATAAGTCAAAATTAACACAGAAAAGTAGAGGGAGAAAAGGAGATGAAAACATAGAAAGGTCCTCAACTATTACGTAAGCAACAAAACCACCAAACATTAACATGCGGAGAAACTTCTGAAAGTGATCTTGGTAATTAAAAAAAAAGTAGCATGTAAAAGCAAGAATGAGGCCAGAATAAGTTTTTTTTTTTTTGGGTTTTTATTCGCATCATTATACACACAGCACTTTTTCCCCATAGATAGACATGGAAAGAATCCATAAGCTGTAGAGAAGATGAATCTTTGGCAAATAGGTCTACATAGATCATCAAACTTACTATATGATAATACAAATTGCAGTCATTGTGTTTAGGCAGACACCTAGAAATCATTGCTAATGTCATGGAGCTCAGATGCATAATCAGGTTTCTCCACCTTTGCAACAGCTCAAGAGCTCTGCGACATGAATGTCAAATTACATAAAAAAATTGCAATGCAAGTGTCTCATAAAGATAGCAATTCAAAGAATCCTTCTTTTCTTAAGAAGGCTAATCTTTTCTTAAGAAGGCTAAAGATGTTTCTGCATTTGACAGAATTTGACCAAAATCAGGAAAGGTAATGCAAAGTTCAAAGTGAAAACGATTCCATGCCAATAAAACTCTCTATTTTCTTCCGAGTAGACAAGATAAATCAACAACTTATCTTTCCCTTCTTATTTATGACCAAGTAAACACTACATCAGTGAAGAGAAAAGAAAAGAAACATAATGGAGATATTATCTTCTATTCTATATCATTCATCTCATCTACTTCGTTAGAAGCTTAAGGAGAGAAATAATATCACTTGTTTGTGTTTTTTAGTCTTGAGGTCTGAAAATTTTACGACAACATAAGATTAAGCCTATTGCTAAGGTTGAGTAAAGTGATGGTTGTAAATCTAATTACTGGCAGAGTATTCTGTCAGTTCTGTATTTTTTTTTACCAAAGAGAAATACATGTGATAACAGTAATCAAAACAAGCATAATGAACCCAAATATATTATAAGAAATGCTCATGATGTATTCATGGACCATCAATCAGCCATGTCACTCAATTGTTCAAGGAGCCAGAACAAGTGTGGATGTAGGACCATCATTCAGATTGATTCCTGCTATTAGATTTCAATTAAATTATGAAGTTTAGAATATTTTTATCAAGCAAAAACAGAATTTGGATGCAAAATTTTACAGATGTAATACTAATTTGTAAAGTTAGTTATATGCTACCTTTATAACAGTGTTGATGGCATGGAGTAATTGATTGGCTTGTAATGGCTTTGTCAAATGGAAATCCATTCCTGCTAGTGCTGTCTTTCTTTCTTCCTCAGGTGAAGCATGGGCAGTAAGAGCAATAATTGGAATTCGGAGGCCATAATTTCTTTCTTCTTCGCGAATAAGCCTTGTTGCTTCATAACCATTCATAAATGGCATCTATGGTACAAATGTAAAGGACAAAATTAGATTAGGATTAGCCAGAATTTTGAAACATCTTAAACAACAAACTTTCCAGTAAAACAACATTGCCTTTATGATTTTTACCTCACAATCCATAAGAATAGCATCATAAGGAAAGCTCTTTGAATCATTGCTTGCATTGCCTTCATGCGTGGAATCTAATTTCCTTAAAGCATCTCGAATTAAATCCAAAGCATTCAACCCATTTTCACAAGAAGTAACACTCGCACCAAGGTGAGAAATTAATTTTGTAGCCACTTGCCGCAGTATAGGTACATCCTCCGCAAGGAATATGTTCATGCCACTTAATGGCTTATGCTCTAAATTTAGATTCGATGAAAACACTTCACGACTACTGCATTGGAAAGATGAAGAATTGGATGAAAAATTGTTACTTTCCATAGAACTAGGCATTTTATGCAAATCATGTTCACTTTCTCTCCCAAAATCTTGTATAAGTCTTGAGAGTGCATATAGGCGGGATCCATGGATTGGCTTTTGCAATATAAGGTGGCATGGTACATGTTTAGATCTTCTCAATCCATCAGTAGGAGTATTAGAGTTAACCAACCAAACAATCTTGAAGTGGAGAGATTCATTGCCAATTATCAATGTCTTCAAAGTTAATTCAATCTCTGAAAAATTCCCAAGACTGAAATCAATGACAATTAACACACAACTCGTGTAGTCTTTTGAGCTAGTCTTGAACTCCATATTGGAGAGAGGTAGAATCTTGTTGGCTTCATCTTTCGAGTGTGAGAATTCTGGTGTCATGTTCAACAAACTTGCAAGTGACCTTGACTTAGATCTCCCTAAACGACCAAGACTATTCTTAATTTTCTCTGTGATGGAATAAATAAGCCTCCAATGATCAATCACCCACACTTCTACTCCTGAGATTTCCATCCATCTTTGCATTATTCGTGTAGTTTCATCACCTTGAACAAAAAGTATGGCATGAATGCTATCTCTTGCTAAACCCCTTCCGAATCCCATACTTGAAATAGTAGATTGCACAATCTGAGAATTTGCAGAATCCTTAATGATGATTGAGTTGGTTGGCAATGAACTCGACCTTTCAGCTCTTGATTTATCATCCACATTTGCATCACTTGGTTTGCATGATTTCAGAAGAATGTTGAATTTGAAACAAGTTCCTTTTTCAGTAGGAGTTTTATCCATGATTTTGATCTCACCACCCATAAGACGAACCTGTTGATTAAAAAAATTAACCACCACAAAAAGGTAAATGATATTATCACTAAAATATAAAGAAAGGTTCCAACTTCCAAGTGTCCTTACAAAGGATTGGACTATGCCAAGTCCTAAGCCAGTGCCTTCATGTCCTCCATTCAATGATTCTTTAACTTGAACATAGTTTTCAAAAATAGAAGCTCTTTTCTCCTTGGGGATTCCTACACCTGTATCATCCACCTCTATAATTATCTCAATGTGATTAGGATCACTTTCAATTAGATTCCCGACATAATTGCCACCCAAGCTATCTTTGGAAAGCCATCCTAATAAAGGATTCAACACATTTCTTAAGTTATAACCTTTTCTGGAAGAAACTTCAATTTTTTTGAAGCTTGGTTTTCTAGCCCATGCACGCAGAACAACATGTCCTTCAGATGTAAACTTCACTGCATTGCTCAATAGGTTATCAATTATCTGTTTAAGCCTTTGACAATCGCCTCTCACAATGGTAGATGTAAAAATGGAAAAATCACAAGGATCCCATATGACCTCTAAACCCTTATTGAGTCCCACAATGTGAAAAATATCAGTTGATTCTTCAAGGACTTGACATATATCAAACTCAACCTCTTCTGGTTGCATTTTTCCTGCTTCAATTTTGCTTGTGTCAAGGACAGAGTTTAGTATCCCTGCAAACATCATGTCACACAAAGGTTATGTAAAACAAAACCACTATTAGGAAATGACATCTATGCTTTAAGTTACAAATGGTTAATACTACTACTCACCAAGAAGTTTTGTTACACAAGTATTAATTTGTTGCATATTTGAATGTAGCTCGGAAACTCGAGGAGCATCAGCAAGGCAAATTCCCACCAATCCAGTAATGGCTGCAAGAGATGTACGTATGTCGTGGCTAGCGCTAGCAAATGCCAAACTCTTGTTCATACTTTTTCTCTCTGCTTGTTGAATTGCCCCTTTAAGCTTGATAAGTTTAGCTTGTAGCAGTCCTTCCTGTAACTGTGACCTATGAAGTAGATGTAGCAGCACATAACTTCCAAGAACCATGCCTAGAATGATGAGTAATACTAGAACCACAACAACAGTCCTCGTCTTTTGCAACAACCATACACCTCCTTTACAAGGGAAAGCTGCTACGTATATCTGGTAAACAAACAGACATTGTTCAAGTCAGAACAAGATCAATTCTTTCATCCTAGTTTTGAAATGCAGTATGAAGAAAGATACTCAGGTAGTAAACTAATCACCAGTTCCATTCCATATGCATCTAGGAGAAAACAACCAAACTGATACCTCCTACCCTGAATCTTCAAACGCTTAATGTGCGATGGCCAAACAGAGATATTTCCATGGCAAGGTAAGTCATCATACTTCTCCACATCATTCATATCATCCTCATCCATTGCAAGAACGGATACACCATTGTCACCATAAACAAAATGAGTATGAGGAGGTCCATTTGGTGCAATTACTTCTCCTCCTCTGGTAGCCAAATGCAAGTACCCACCATGAATGTCGATGCTTGAGATTGAATCCTTGAGAGTTTCTAGAGGTACTCCCACCGACAAAACCGCATTTGTGGAATTTCCAAGTGGAGTGTTGAAGAATAGCATATGAATGCCTTGCAAACCTATCCCGACATATGATGCATTGTGGAACAAGGACTCATTCAAATGTCTTGGTGGTGAACATATAACCTCATCAGAGAATTGCCCAGTACCATTCAATGCCTGGGTGCACCATAAATAATCATAATCATTTGAGAACAATACATAAGTTTCATTTCCTTCACCATAATATGAGAAAACTTTCCCTTGAGGCTCTACATAAGAAATTTCTGCAACCCATTTCTGCATTATAATTGCCATGTAAAGTTGTGGGACTATCTGCAGATCAAATTTAGTTAAATTTAAATTGGGAGGTAAAACAAAATCTAAGCAGATTGTTACATTATATTACCTTGCTTTGTGTGGTGAAGAGAAAAGACAAGTTCTTCTCCCAAGTGAGGGTCTTTGCTATCCCATGCATCATGGTGTCTATTTGAAGCAATTGGTTCTCATGATCCTTAATGAGTGACATAACTTTGATGATTTCTTCCCTATTACAATCTCCTTTAGTCTCTTGAATTATGAGAAACACTAACACAAACATGGAAACTCCCAACAACAACAGCATCTGCATAAATATATCTTTCTATAATGAATTAAATATATTATTTTTTAAATTTTGCCCATAATAAGATTACAAATACCATAAAAATTCAAAACAAACCATTGGACAAAGAGTCCTGTAGCTTTGAGAAACAAGCCTGGGCATCTTCATTGTTCCAGCAGCTGTTGATCAAAACAAAAAATAAACAAATATATAAATTTATATATATGAAATGATAAAATCACTATTTTACAATGAAAATTCCTTGACTTTTTTGTGAAAGGAAAGGGGAACAATCTCTCTCATCTTTCTCGTAAGCCAATAAGCATGTTAAACTTATCAACCAATCAAATAAATTAATTTAACAGTTTAACATATCTTAATTTGATTAATTAATAACTTAATTAATCAGTTAAACTACGTTAATCTTATTTTGATTAATTAATAACTTAATTAATCCGTTAAACTAGGTTAATTACCGTTTAAATCAATTAAACTCAATTAATCGATTAACCTTAATTAATTGATTGATCATCATTTGATTAATCAAATAATCTTGATTAATTATCTAATAATCTTAATTAAACAGATTAATCAAATTAAACGGATTAATTAATCGATTAATGAAAACCCTAAACTAATTAACCAATTAATCAAAATAATAATTAACTAAACTGTGTTACTCGGCGGCAGGGCTTCCGGCGGCAGAGAAAACAGGGGAGAAGGCGGCAGGTGCTGCGGCGGGTGTTGGGACGCGCGACGACGTGCGCGCGGGAAGGATAAGAAGAAGAAGTGGAGTTGCTCGCAAATGGTGAGGTTAAAACTTAGATTTTAATGAATCGAAACCTTGATTTAGGGCTCAATCAACTCCTACCTGATAGTCCAAACAGACTTACCTAACGAAATTATCCCAAAAAATATTATGTCAAATCTGTTTTAAATTTCAAAAAATCCTAAATCCTTACCTCAAAATGAAAATTTTGTTGATGACAAAAATTCGATTCGGAATCTTCGTTGTCTTCCCCCAAAATGCTGCACAACACGAGAAGAACAAACAGATAGGAACAACTATGGACGAAGGAAACCAAAAAGGAAACAGATTGCTCTTAGAAGGTACCGTTTCTGCTCCCAGGGGCTCGATTCCTCCACTCGCAAGAGATGAAACAGCAGGGGAGCGCTCGCTGCTCGGGACCGGCGTCGCTCGCACAGGAGAGGAGGGGAGAGAGCGGCGCTCTCAGGAAGACGACACACTCGGTGGAGGAGGAGGCGTTGGCAGATTGCAAGACAGAAAAGGCAGGTTTGGGGCCTCCAACTTCTCCGGTGTCTTTCCATATCTGGCGGCGGCGGCGAGGGTTTCCAAATCTGCGAGATCGCGATCTCGTTGCCGCGGCAAATGGTGATTCGAAAGTTAGGCACTATTTATTTACAAGTGTCTGTGACGAAGGGAGAGGGATTTGACAATATTCAAAACTCCAGGAACAATTCAAAATCACTCAAAAATTTAAGGGCTAGTTTGAAACTATTTCCAAGTTATTTGTTAAATTTATATAAAATACGAAGAAACTTGATGTATCGTAAACATTTACTAATTTCTATTTTTTATATAAAAAAAAAGAGAGAGGAGCTACTCATTTTTTTTCATATTAATATAATAAAATAAAATAATCGAATTAAATCATGATAATAACTAAATATAATTTATATCACCAATCTTGAGAATTTGAGTCTAGATTTTCAAAAAATTAAAGAAAAGAAAATAAAATTTTAAATGTTATAATTAGGTTAGAAAAGAAAAATTAAATCACTAATTATGTGAATGTACAATATATAAAAAAGTACTCTTTTTGACTATTTTAATAATGAAATCACTAATTATTTTTCGTTGCATGTTTTCATAGTGAATTAAGTTGTTAGATATCTTATTCTAATGCATTTTTTTTTTTAGAAAGATAGGTTCTTGGATTGGTAATTGCTATTAGGCTTGTGTGATCCTTCTCTTTTTGTGCTAGATTCTAGAATCAATATCATTTAAACTAATAGACTATTTAAATGTAAAAGAAAAAATTTATAAATTTACACTAAATATTATAATAGATGATTAATTTAAGTCGTTATAGTTTTTAAGTTAAGGTATAAAGTAATATTTTTTTAAAAAAAATAAGTTATGACATTTATATATATTTTTAAATAAATTATTTATTATGATTAATGTAAAAAAATTATTTGTATAAGAATAATTTTTTTCTAAAAGCTGACATACGTAGTTGATCAAGTTTTTTTAATAGAAAAAATGTATCAAATTTTTTCATGCATAAGCTGTATAGGAAAATTTAAAATTTTAAAACTAATATTAATCTTTAAATAAGTCGACTATCATCTATTCAACGTTACAGTACAACATATTAATAGTTTGACCATAATGCTTCCCATGGAAAGGATCAGAAATACAAAGTAAGTATAGTGTTTAACAATTTTTATTACTTTCCTTTTTAGACTTTTTTCTAAAGAAAAATCGGGTTTGTAACTTTATAATGCAACTGCAGAGCAAAGCCCAAAGGTTCCTCTATAATTTTTTCATAAATGCAATTTTTTTTTATAGAAAAATCAGTTAATTTAATTAATTCAGTTCAATTTTAATTTTAAAATTTCTTATTCAAATAATTTAATAGATCGAATAAATTAAAATTTTCATCGAATCGAATTTTTAAATTGATTTTTTTAGATCGAAATCGAAATTTTATTAAATCCAACCGATTTTTTTATCATAATTAATAAATTTAGTTAAATCAATATTTTTTCGGTTCGGTTCGATTTTATCAAAAAATTCGATGATTCAATTTGTAAAAAAAAAACAATTCAATTCAATTTGATAAATTTGATTCGATTCGATTTAATCAAATACTCATCCCTAATTACAAAAGTTACCAAACCACATACTTCTCTCATTATTATACACGTATAAATCACAGCTCTTCTTTCATTCCCTCTATGTTCGAGATACTATGTGTTTGAGATACTACCTCTATGAAGTCTGGCACTCTATCGTTTATATCATTTACATCTAGGCTTTTTATTCAAAACGATTTTAGATCATCAAATTGGACTCTAAGTCTACCTCGAATGATTTATTTGTTCTTATGTTTGTATGTGAAGAAATGCGCTAGCGATATCAGGTTTTTCGTTTTTTTTTTTTTTTACGTTGATGACTCATTTGTTGAACACTTTATATAATTGAGTAATTATGCCCATTCAAGGTATCTCCGTCAATAAACCGGAAATCATATTTTGAAAATTTCTGCTACAAAATTAAGATGAAAATTTCAATTTGGTTATAAATTGCTGCAAATGCTGAAAGAATATCATCTAGCTGCCTCTTATTCTTATTTTATTTTTTTACCACTGAAATAAATAAACATGTTTGAAAGTTTAGAAGATTTTTTTTGGAAATAATGTCGTATTTGTATATCGTATTTCTCCACTCTCATGTGTAATGAAAATTTAAAATTTTATTTTATAATTTAATAATTAAATAAAAAAGTATTCGTATGGATTTACAAAATAAACATAAATATAATTTTTAATCTAAACATGCATTACGATTTAATCATTATGCACGATCTTAAAAGAAAAATTATCATGTGATTGAAATATTTCAATTTAATCATTTTATTTAAACATGCTTAACTATCTATAACTAATATATTAGATCATTTAAACATAACCTAATAAATCAAAACATATATGAAGAAATATACCTCCTAAATAATTTTTGTTTAAGGATGACTCCAATTATTCTGGGCTTAGTTAAATAATTCTTCAATGTTTGACTCAAACTCGTGCTTCCTACTTCTAATCCGGTCCACGATCAAATTTTCCTTTTCAATTCTTGATTACACTAGAGATTAAATATTATTTTTCGTGAGACAATCAAAGAATATTCCTCGAAGATGAAAAATAAGTTGTCAAATTTCCCTTTATAAGGGCTGTCCAAAGAGCCCTTAAAAAGGGACTACACCTTTCAAAATTTGTAAGATTATAAGCAGCAACAGCGACTTCTCGAATAGAAAGAAGCGATGACAAGGAGATGAATCTCTCTTGATGAAAAAAAGGAAGAAGATCTTCTTCCTTTTAGGTGGCACCAACTTGCAAGATGACTGCCAAAATTTTCCAAGGAAATTGAAGTATCCTTCATCACCTTTCCGAAAAATTCCAAAAAGAATGAGTTGCCGAACAACTTCAAGCAAAATGAAGTTTCCCACATTACCTTCTCTAAAAAATTCCAAAAGGTATTTAAGAGGTTGCTCGTCAATCCTCTTGATAAAAGTGGATCACATAGTGGAGAAAGTGGCTGCCACATTTCTCTTCCAAGAAAAAAAAATGGAGAACGTGGTTGATGTGGTGAAAAGAAAAAAAACATAATTTTTTTTCTTTATTTTTTTTTCGTTCATTTATCCATTGGGATGTAGAATATTTCTAAAATTTAATGATGTGATCATAATCATATTAATGATTCAAAATCGTCGATAGGATAAACATACTTATTTACTATTATGATAACACAAATTCAATTTATAGATTCTATGTGAAACTCTTCCGTTTTCCTTATTTATTGCTCATAATTTTTTTTATGAATTATAATATTTGATCATATTAAATTTTAATTATCAATTCATTATTTAATCACATCAAACTTTGTTCATAAATTCAACTATTTGAATTTAATTTTTTCAATAAAAAATAGAAAAATTAATATTTGTGTGATCCTCAATGATTCAAAATATAAATATCTGTGAATTCATAATTTTTTGTGATTCATGATCGTACTCATCCTTTATTCGAGCATATTTTTAATAGTCCCATGATCAACTCCTTGGATTCACAATTATGATCAACTCCTGGGTTATCAACCAAATCAAATTGAGCCCGAGACCATCCAATGTAAGTGCGGCCTGAATTAGACCCCGCTCCTCCGATCTAGGCCACTCCCGACTCCTCCGAATTAGCAGTCAATAATTATGTTTTTCTCCTTTTAGCTTCCACCATAATTAAAGCATCAAATACAACAATCAGATTAAATTTATGTTCCACCTTTTATTATCAGTGCATGTTTCTTCATAATCATGGCACTGCTGATGTGGCTGAAGTATGAAACAACCACTATGGCTTTCCATTACATCAATAGCTGGTATTTTACTGTAGTATAAACTTAAAATTAATGTTCCTCCTGTTGTCACTAGTTTATATTTGCTTTTTCAAAATCATGACACTATTGACACGGCTTAAAACGACTTGACATAATCTAAAGAGATAATATTGCTTCGTCATTGAATGAATCATTTTCTGCCTAAACTACAAAAAGATAACACCAATCTTCTATAAAAATTTAGAATCTGATTCAACAATCTGAACAGAAAATAAACTAATTTGATATCATGATATACAACTGTTAAATGACATACTGAAATGTACATTTGGATAGCTCTTTAATATCATTTATATGAAGGGAATAAAATCCCCATCTGCATATTCATATTGATATACCTAAGAACATATATGAAGAACATATAGGAAGTTCATGTATTAAGAATGGGTACAATAATGTTAATCCATCCACATAAACAGAATTCACAAAATACATTTTTTGTTAAGAAGAATAAACATTTGGCCTACTCAGAATCAAGAAAAGGAAAAATGATGTTTTCTTTCAAATTTATACAATGCTACCATTTTAGCACGTTCAAAATTTTCATTATTAGAATTATCTTCGTGTTCTGACTGATCCAGTGTATCCTTCTCCACATATTAATGCTACAATATAACTCCAGAAAATCGAGAAAAAAAAAATTAATTCTATCTATCAATAACATGTTTGAAGTGATAAGTATGGAATGATAAATCTATAAAATCAGAATCCAATATTATGCTAGAATCCTAAATAGATTACAAAAAATCCTAAGTATGGAATTGTCGTGATTGTTCTTCTTCTCACCGTCGGCTCTGACCACCACAAACCAGAATTCGGATTCCACCTCTGCCCCCTTACCGATCCACGGACCTTGATCCTTGAGAATGCTTCTCCGCCAACGATCACCCAGCCAACGGCAGAAGAGTGGAGCGGAGCTTACCCCACCCAGGAGTGGTATATCAAAATTATCGATTTTTTTTATATATCATATACTGTATCGAAATATTCGATATAAAAAAAATCATAACGATGTCATACCGAATTTTTAGTATACCGAAAATTATATCGAAATTTTTGATACTAAATTATTGTTTAATATAAAATTTTGACATCGGTACGATATATCAAAAATTTTGATATAAATGATATATCAATACCGATATCGATAATTTCAATATCGTATAATATCGTATTGAAATTTTTGATATACCATTAAATTAATATAATTCAATATATTTTAATGTGATATGAATGATATATTTAAATTTTAATATTTTTTTCTACCCGTAATTTCACCGTCACATTATTCCTCGTCGCTCCGAGAAGGAGAACCGCTCCTCCGTTACTGAGATTGAGAGCACAAGCTGTTGGTGCAATTTGCACTACAAGTCAAACCCTAAGGTTTTGATTTATGACCAAAGGTTAAAGTTAGACTGTTGTGTTTAACACATTGAACTAAGTGTGCAGGGTTAACTAACTTGACGGAT
>JBBUKS010000042.1:6204034-6215564 GCA_038050645.1 Hedychium gardnerianum
GAGTCTAGCGATGAGAACTTGCAAAATATTAATTTAATTGATTCAGAATGACATGATGTTTAAGAACTATAATTAATTTCATAGAATATTGTATGATGATATCTGTCTTAACATCTACATCTCCTTTTTATAGCAGAGAAGTCATTATCATTTTGAATGTTATTGTATGTGTTATACTGTGATTTTGTATATATATAGATAGTCATGTCAGATATTCCAGTTGCACCGGATGACGGACAGTCCTGAGGGTTGCTGCTGATTGGTAAGTAATTATGTGTTTAGTAATTTCAGTACTTATTACTAGTTTGCACTTATCACATATTTTTTTAGTAATTCCATATTTGTCATACAGCTTTCTTTCAGATGGACATAAGGTTGCAGCCTATATATCAAAAAAATTCAAAGAACGGTTGTCCATCACTGGTACTACATGAAGACATGTAGACCAGAATATCAAAATAATTTATTATGGAGAATTTTTGGTAAGTATTTTGAATATATGTATGGTATAAATTGAGCATATGTGTGGTATAAATTCTTTTGTGTACTAATTTTTTAAAATATTATTGCAGAAATTTTATATTTGGGAGGAGGACCACGAGGAAGAATTTAAGGCCACATGGAACATCTACTGCGCTAAATTGTATGAAGATTTATTATACAAGTGGAGGAGGAGGGGAACTAGGCCAACCGAGGTGCCTGTTGCGACTTGGGAGGCTTGGACTACGGTTTGGACTGTCGAGAGATAGCAGTCTAATTCAGTGATTGCTCGAGGCAATCGCAAGAGTGAGCTTGCTGGGCCAAGCACTGGATCCATAAAGCATACTGCTGGATCCCGTTCTATTATCGAGCATGCGGTAAACTTGGTAAGTTTGTTAATGTTAATTTTTAATATTATTATTGATCTTGTTTTAATGTACTTGTAATTTTTCTACACATACTACTCAATTAGAGAGACCTCCCACTTGTTGAGAAATATTTAACAAGACGTACAAAAAGAAAGATGACACATTTATCGATCAGCGATCCCTGAGAATTAACGTAAGTATTTAAACTTTATCTAATTATACATTTATCATTAAATATCTTTATAGATTTTATGTATCTTATAATATGATACTATTTTTTACAAGATGTCATGACAAATGCAATTGCACATGCATCTCAGCCTGGTGTAGAGGGAGAGGAGTAACAGACTCTATCCACCGAGGCGATTAATGACATTTATTATGATGTCATTGGTGGAAAGAAAAAAACCTTCCTTTATGGCATTGGCTCTCAAGTCAAACTTGTATTCAATCGTATGAGGGCTCCTCCTGGGAATAGGGGTCGTCCGAGTTCCTCTTTATCCAGTGATGTTGCAGCGTTGTGAAAAGAAAATGATGAATTGAGGACTCAAGTTTTGATATTGGAGCAGTCCATGGCTGCTTGGGATGTGAGAACTGAGGAGTTATATCGCCATATGTTAGCAGTCCAAGCTCAGTTTACTCCGACACAGTAGCCACAGCAGCTACAGCCGGAGCCACATCATTTTGAGTCCCAGGATACCGAGGATCCCGACGATAGCGACGATGAGTAGCTTTTTTTGAGGTATACTATAATATAATTTAGTTTTTTCTTTATCTCTGTGTTTTAATGACAGATATTACACTAATTTTTTTAATTATAGTCATCTCTAATTATAAAATATTTGTTCTTGCTCTATTTCATATATGTCTACCACCATATACAGATATCCATATTTTTGAAACTAAAGTATGTTTTTTTCTCGGCACTAAAGTATGTGTTATTAGTTTATGTAATTTTTGAATAGTATACTTCTATTCATTTTATAGTTTAGCTTCAAAATGTACTGTTATATTCGTAACCTATAATATCTTATTTATGCAGATTGAAAATTATATTGAGTATCATTTTTGTATTGGATGTCTTGTATCGGATGTTATTTCTTATTGTATTGTATTTAATGTTACCTTATATCTGACATATATGTTCGGATTTGATATATTGTGTTTAGATGTTTAGATGTATTTGGATCTATGTAAGTTATGTTTGGATCTATGTATTTGGATGTTAGTTATGTTTGTGATAACCATCAGATGTGATGGTTTTTTATTAATTTGTATTTATGTAAACAGGGAAGGTAGAAAAAAAAAATCTGTAAAAATAAAATAAAATTAGCGACGGAGTTTTAAAATTCTCCATCGCTAATTATAGTAACTTAGCGATGGAATATTAAAATTCCGTCGCTAAATTACGATATAATTTTTTATTTATCTTAAAACATTAGCGACGGAATTATAAATTTCGTCGCTAATTATCGTAATTTAGCGACGGAATATTAAAATTCTGTCGCTAAATTACGATATAATTTTTTATTTTTTTTAAAAAAATAGCGATAAAATTTATAATTCCGTCGTTAAATAGAGACGGAATTTAAAATTTTGTCGCTATTTTTATTAAAAAATAAAAAATAAAATAAAATATTTAGCAACTGAATTAAAAATTTCGTCGCTAAAGTGTGCTAAATAGCGACGGAGTTTTAAATTCATCACTAATATTATTTTACGACGGCCGATTAGGGACTGCATTATTCCATCGCTAATCGATCGTTAATTATAATTAGCGACCTATTAGTGACGAAAAACTCCGTCGCTAATCGTAAATTTTTTTATAGTGGATATTGCGAGTTGAAATACTATAGAGTAAGGCTTAATTGCATGCTTTGGTTGTTTGATTGGATTACAAATGAGTATATTATTAGAGTTTAACATAATGATCATAAATGATAAGTTAAATAGTTTTTATGGGATGGACTGATAGTTGGTGTATGAGATATTATCATTATGAGATTTGAGGATTAAATTCTGACCAGTAATTAGATTTCTGTTCTCTCTCATGCACTGATCATTGTTCAGACTAACTAAACTAGTCTTCATGATTTATCTCTTTCGTATTGATTTTAGGACGACTAGCGAGGATATTGAAGATGAATATTTTATTTTTTATCATTATAAATAATAAGTTAAATAAATAATTATTTTTTAAAACATGCATTAATTTCGTGCTTCTCTTGTAGTCTTGCTTGGCCAATAAATTCTTTGAGATTAATGAGTTTGTCCGGTCCAATTTTAACTCGCGTTAACATCAATCAGAGAACCACCCTCGACAACAATGTCGACAAGACAGCGATGGAGTTAGTGGAGACCTTATGAGAATGCCTAGTGCTTCCTCCACCTGGTGCGATGATATTTTTTATAATACAGTTTTTGTGAAAAAATTTCTACTATCAAATAAATAAATACAGTTGACTCCTGACGTGACATTTTAATATCATGAATAATTCGAGTACTATTTTGATGTGACACTTTAATATTATGAATAATTCGAGTACTACCGGTGTAAAATGCTCAATATGAAAATCGAACGTTTATTATACGAGAGCATACCTATCATTTACCACCGCATCAGCCCCGATGATTGTCGAAGGTTGCACGACACGATCATTTATTACTCCAACAAAGAATAAATTAATATAAAAATATATCTAATTAAGAATATATTTAATTAATTAAGAATATTAATATAAAAATCAGCTAGTCAGTTGTAGGGTGATTTTGATTTAGGAGTTTAAGTGGCTACAATAAAAGGAATTAGTTAATAGATGAATTTAAAATGATTAATTTAATTTTAAAAAAAAATTAAAATGATAGATGATTATGATAGATTGAGAAGTACTTATAATGAATAATTAAATAATTCAGTATTTTTTAATTGTACGTTTCATTTAATTATTTTTTTTATAAATATATCATAATTAAAAAATAAAAAATCACAATCTAAATATTCTATCACTATTATAATCAATGATGACAAAAGACGAAACGTTCATCTCAGTATCTTCGTCAATTCGTTTCAGGACCAATACGGAGGAAGTAAATCACGAAGACTAATCTAGCTAGTCGGGAGAGGACAGGAACCTGACTACTAATCATGATTTAATTTGATGATGATAATATTTCATACACTAATTATCAATCCATCTCATCACTAGTCCTTATCACTGTTATAACAAATGATTAATCAGGTCGGGTAACATCGAACCTGGGATGACCGACCCTATGTCATAAAAATTTTCCATCGGTCACCGGGATAAATTGGAAAGTTATCACTATTATAACAAATTGTGGCTACGAGGATGTTCACGCAATGTAATTTTTGTCCTTCCAGTGCTCTGAATGTCAAAATTTGAGTGTCTATAATAATATCATTAAAAGATGTTTAATCTTGATATTTTAAAATTAATTAATTATATATATATATAATTTGAAGCATGCAACCATGCAGCCCAACTCAAGGCCCAGCCCAATTTCAGTACGGTCTATGATATTTATTGAAAAGAATCTTGTCCGTTCGATTAATTAAAATCCAACGGTAACCAGTAGCCAACTTGGGAAATTCTAGGGCTTACAAGGGACTCGCGTCTTTATAATCCCGCAGCTTTTTTATCACTCGCGCGTGCTTCGGGAGGCCGGCGGCGATCTCTCGTACTACCATCCGCCTCAAGGTACGTATTCCGAGCGATTCATGCTTTCGATGATACTCGTTTCCCAGATCGGGTCTCGAACGCACTATTTGGTGATTGGCTTTGTGTGGTGGATCAATGTTCTGTTTCTGTTCCTGCTTTTTGTTGCAAGTTTTTGCTTAAAAATGCGTTTTTTTTGTTTGATGGAGGATCTTATTTCTTCGTTGTATTATGCTTTGAAGGTTTGAAAGGAGGAAGACGTACACGTGAAAAATGAGGTATTTCAAGCTTCGATTTATAGCTCTCTTTTGGATGTTGAATTCTGAATTGTTGGAACGTGTGTGGATGTGTGTCTCTATGTCTATATCTCAGGGTGCCAAAACTACTATCAGATTCCTTCCAAAGACAGCACTTTTAACATTCTTTCTCTATCTTTCCACTCCCATAGGAGCATTGTTCCTTTGATGTTCATGGCATTCGTTCTATTTTAGAAAATAATGTATTGATCGCTGAAGAGCTTTCTCTTAGAAAAGCCTCTTACTGTACTTCACCACAATGCATCTTGATTTATAAGAATGTGCATAAATATTAAATTATTCTTTTAATTTCTTTGATTGTCTTATATATATGCAGAGAAATATAGAAATCAAGGATATAATAATAAGAGGAAATGCTATAGGTTTATATGATTGATTTCATATTTATCTATATGTGTATAGGTATTGTCAAGTATTGAAAAGTTAGGAATTATATGCATTAGTTGTGGGAAATTTGAACTCTCTTTCATTTTAAAAAAATCTTGATTAATCTGTTCACGAGAAATTTATATAATTGCAATTGATGTTATTTTATTTTAATAACCGTTCCCTCAGTATATGGACTATGCAATGGTTGCAATTTCATATTTCCTGCATATATAATTTTTTAAAATCTCGACTAAGAGTTTTCAAACGTAAAATGTACATGTTTGTTTCAATGAAAGTCAAATATTTTTTGGTATTATTTTCTCTAAACTAAGTATTATGTCTGTTAACCACAATAAATAATTTACTTAAAATTAACCTCTTACACTTCAATTTAACATGTAGTCTAATTTATTTGCCTTTGCTTCTATTGTATGATCATTAACTTGCATGAACATCATCCTGCTAAAAACACAAATTATAATAACAAATTTTGGAGATGGTACGAGATGTTAAGAATATTTAAATAAATGAAAGGGTGATACCTTCATCAGCTGAACTATTATTATTTTGAATAGAAAACTTTAGCAACTTTATATCATGATTTAACATTTTAGAAAGTATAACTACTTTTACATCTATAAAATTATTCCCCAAAAGTCGTGACTGGTTCTGTATTGTTTTACATATTTGATTTATTATATAACATGATCAAATTACAACTCATTTAACATGATACTGCATGAACTGCCACCCCGCTCATACAATTCCAATTCTTGTTGTTTTACTATATAGTTTATTAGTGCTTGTCCACTTTTTAATTACATTTAAAAGCTTCACTAGCTTGTTGCACATGATGTCTCGGGTTTCTGTCTTCTGTTGTTTATATGTTGATTTAAAGATTTAACAGTTTGTTTGTTCTATTTAACAGTTTAATTTTCATCATCATTTTTATTTTTTATTTTTTTCATGTTTTATTAACTTTTCCTAAAATGATGTCACCACACAGCAAGTTGCAGAGTGATGTACTCAGGGAAGCAATCTCTCAGATTGTTGGTGATTCTCGAGAGAAGAAGCGCAACTTCACAGAAACAATTGAGTTGCAAATTGGTCTGAAAAATTATGATCCTCAAAAAGATAAGCGATTCAGTGGTTCTGTGAAGCTCCCACACATTCCACGCCCTAAAATGAAAGTTTGCATGTTGGGTGACGCACAACATATTGAGGAGGTATTTGTATTTGAAGATTTTGTTATGGTTGTCCCTTGGACGTTATTTGTTTATTTTACTCGGATTGTTAGTTGCCTGAACACCATGCTTAGAAACTTAAACTCTTCTTTATAAGTCATTTCAATAAAATTATAATTCATATTGGATGCAATGCTCGAGTTATTTTTTTGGCTTATTTTTGTTTATGCCCTTCACTGGAATTTGTTTTCCATCTTTTTTCAGCATAATTTTATGCAAGTGCTTGTACTAAATGTAATTTAATCAATGTACTTATAATGTGATTGATATATTTATCTGAACCTATTTCAAAATCTTATTAGTTATTTGTGTGTATTCAAAGTATTTTTCTTTTGAGTTTGCACATTCAAATTGAATATGGATTGACTTGTGACCACATTCTGTTGCATCTCCATTTTGCTGCAGCATGTAGTGTGATTATCTAATACTTTTGTCACTTCCAGGCTGAGAAGATAGGACTAGATTACATGGATGTTGAAAGTTTGAAAAAGATGAACAAAAATAAGAAGCTTGTCAAGAAACTTGCTAAGAAGTACCATGCTTTCCTCGCATCAGAGGCTATCATTAAGCAGATTCCTCGTCTTCTTGGTCCTGGCCTTAACAAGGCAGGCAAGTATATTTCTTTGAACTTTACGGATGCTAAGACTGTTAGTCTGTGACAAGAAAGTTTCAGTTCACTATGGTTGTTGATTGTGCTCATCTCATCTATACTTCTACAAGAAAATAATCAACTACACATCAAATGGTGACATATGAATGCTTGCTTCTATTTAAAAAAAAAATATGAATCTGTGCAAATATTAGGAGTTAATGATGTGTTAAAAAAAATAGTAGAATTTCTAAGTTTATGTTTTTTTGTAATTAGTATAGCTAGTCTGAACCAAAATATTTTCAGCTGACATTTACATATCATTTACCCGACTGATTATTTTCAGTTCAAATGCTTTAATTAACACAATGCCTACATTTGGTTGAATATTATAAGAAACTGCATTCCATGATAGTCATTTGTGGCAAGAAGTTGATGAATTAACCATCAGATATGTTTGTTTGTTTTTTTACTATAACGCAGATTAGAACACAGTTCTTAGATTCTATTACGCACTGGTTTCCTCATTCCCCTTTACTCATATTGTTTCTGATTCTTTTGACTTTTTATTACTTCAAATTTAAAAGGTTGAATTTTAATTTTATTCTACACGTATGTTTTGCATGTTAGTTTGCAACAGTGGGATGTGTATTTGTTGTACCTGCATTTGCTCTTATATGGTGTCCTTTTTGTTATTATTGTCTCTGTTAAATTACTCTTTATTTACAGGGAAATTTCCCACATTGGTTAGTCACCAAGAAACCTTGGAATCTAAAGTCAATGAGACCAAGGCAATGGTAAAATTTCAACTGAAGAAGGTCCTTTGCATGGGTGTTGCAGTGGGCAACGTTGCCATGGAGGAGAAGCATATTTTCCAGAATGTGCAAATGAGCGTGAATTTACTTGTGTCGTTGCTGAAGAAGAACTGGCAAAATGTGAGTTCTCTCCTCTCCTTGAATTTTGCATTTTAAACACTTAGAAACAATTTTAGAATCTAGATACCTTCTTTTAGCATTTAAATTTTTTTCTGTCGCCAAAATCATTCTCAGCTCAATGCCTATGGAATGTATCTGATTCTAGGGAATTGAGAAGATACTCTTGCTTGAGATTGTTGCATCGTGAACCTTGATATAATTTTTGTATATCTATTCGGTGCATGTCTTGAGAAGTATTATACATTATTAACCTTCGTCAGAAACTTGACCTTGGTAGTCATTAGCATGAAATCACAATGAATGATATCTTTGTACTTGGCGAAAGCCTTGTTTTTCAGTTTGCATTTGTTCTAACACTTCTCTGACTAGAAGGCAATGGATGTGTGTACGTAGTTAACATGGTATTCTAATTTTAACCACATCTTTTTCTTTGTTGTGTTCACAGGTGAGATGCTTGTATCTGAAGAGCACAATGGGGAAACCATCTCGCATTTTCTAGTTCATTGCTTGCTCGGCTTAAAGTTTTCATTATCAATCATTATGAATGAGCAGCAGCTATGAAAGATTTATCATCTTTTTCCCCTTGAACTATGTTCAGAACTTTATGTTGTTGCTGTTTTAACATTCTATGGATTTTGAATGATTTGCTATTCAAGCGTGATAAATTTGCCGTTTCATTTAACACAATTTGTTTGGTTGTTCACTTAGTTAATAACTATCATCAAGATTGGTTTGTTTTCCAGCGAATATGTTTAAATAATCTCAGTTGCTGGTGATTGCCCAAAGGATTCATGTCTAATGTCTTTCATAAGTTTTTATTGATTAATTTGGTGCTTGATGATATTTTATCAATAAGTAGCTACAGTTGGTGTTGACTTCATATCTTATGTTTATTATTTATTTATGATAATTTAGGTGCAAATAATTGCCTTATTTTTAGGTTGGTGGCGTAAATATCATGAAGTCAAATCATCTTAGCACCTAGTTTTCCTCCCTTTTGACTTACATTGAACACTGTTTTATTTTATTTTGTTTTACAGTTATTTTTTATGCTCTTCTTCTTGCAGCACCAAAATAGGTTAATTTTGTAGTTAATTTTTTTTAAGTATCCTCTTGCTCTTCGATACTTATTGTCTTAAAAAAAATTATTAATATTAAATAAATATCCTATAGAGTTTCCATTTGATTGTCAAAATGCTCGCTATTTAAGATTATAAAATATCTATTTTCTCTTTAAATCATTTATTTGTTAATAAAGAGGAATTATTTTGGCAATTGAATGAAACGTTTTTATTTCGCTTCCCACCTTAAATATATTTGTCTTTTATAAATCCGATATCTTAATTTATTATCCTCGTATACATTTATTATTTCATAAATCTCGTAAAAATTCCCTTGATGATCAATTGTTTTTTTTTTTGAGAGTACAAATATAATAATAAATCGAAATAATATAAATTATTCGTACATTCGACGAGACATAAGGATTTGAGTCATCTTAGGGACCTCTGTTTTAACCACGAGGTTAAGACCGCATTGTCATTGGCTCTTGACGATCAATTGTTGTCATTGTTCACTTGTAACTTTTGTTTATAGTATCGTGATTTTATGATTGATGCCATCGTGATTTTATGATTGATTTGGAGTCTAATTTATAATTATTCAATTATTCTTTGTTATCTAATAATATTTTTTTATTATTATTATTATTTTTATTTAAATCGATGAATTATAATAATTATGAATCCGTAATTACTATACAATTATAATTATTATGACTTCTTAACTACTATAATATAAGATTAAAATTGTTTGAAGCCTTTAGAAATGATTTAAACAATATTTGTTGAACTTGAATTTTAATCGTTACTAGGTCGGTTCTATAATCAGTTGTAGATTTTTGAATAAATTTTGATTTGATATATCGTACGTCTCGTGATTCAATTTGAGTTAAAGATTATGGCCTATCAAAATTTAGAATTTAATATTTACATTATAACAATAATGAAACCGTAGTTGTTACGCAGTTATAGCAGCTATGATTTCGTAACTTGCTACGACATGAATATTAAATTCTAAACTTTAAGTGGTCATAACTTTTGACTAATATTGAACTACGGGATGCATAATATATCAAATCAAAACAATCATGTTTTAGGTTTAAAAAAAACCGTTTAAATATTTTCCAGAGATTCCGAATAATTTTAATTTATTTATTTTTCTTAATGTTATGATAGTTATTAAACTTGAGCTACTATAATGTGCCCGATTTAGATGAGAAATATAGGCAAGATAATAATAAGAATAGTACTAAAAAATAATTATATCATTTTATAAAGGGTATGATATCTTTTTAATAAACAATTAATATAAAATATACTTTTAATAATTCGATAAAAAAAATGACACCCTTGATTGGTGCCCCATAAAAAAAGGCCACAAGGCCAACAAAATATGTAGAATCGTTGAACTTAGATGGTATCAATCTTCTGCTGTGATTCCATTGTAAAAGGCGATTCCATTTGATCCAAGAGTAATTGAGTACTTCGGGATCGCAATCCTACTATTTGGATCATGATTCTACAAAACTAGGCCGGTAATAACATTTATCTTTAAAAAAAATATTTTTTTTTTAATTTAATGGTAAAATAAAATGATTTATTCCACCTATCTTTAATGCAAACACTATGAAATGAAATGAGAATAGCATTTTGATAAATAACTGATTAAATGATAATGACATTTATAAAATTTATCATCATAAGTAGTCTAAATTTGATATTTTTTATTTATAAAATTATTAATTTTTAATAGGAGTCGTTAAAAAATATTTATAATTAAATTTTAAAATAAAAATGTCAGCATCTACGTTATGGTAGAAGTGGCGGATATCATGAACTCCTAAATTGTTGGACAAGATTTTAGAAACTATTTGACTGAGGTTTTTTCCATAGGCATCCGTGAAGAAACAGTTCTATTCCATTGACTGAGGCATGTGCCATTCGACTCAATAGAGGGCCATATTCTATGACGCATATTTCATGAACTCCTAAATTGTTGTATATGTAAATATATATATATATGAATGATTATCATTATATTTGACTGAGAAAATTCAAACGGCGGGCGCACATTTTAACCAAAATACATTTTAACCATGAGGTCGCGTGGTGGAAAATATTGTTATATATTTTTAAAAAATAATAATAAGAAAGGTATTTTGTTTTTTTTTTTGAAAAAAAAAGTGTTGTAAAAATTAAAATTTTTGTGCGCTTTCACGAATTTCCGAACTTCGCCCTTGGGTCAAATTCTCCTTTCGGGTCAATTAATATATCAACATATATTAATAATCAATTAGATTGAGTAGCAGACTTGTAGTGCTCTTCCCTTCCCTCCTATCCTATAAATAGGGGGCCATATTCCAGTGGCAGAGGCATCCTCATCGAGAAGAGACAGAGCTAGAAGTAGCAGTAGATCTCCTCATATCTAACGATGGATTCTGCAGCGGCGGCAGCAAAGATTCGGGACCTGCGCGAGGCCCAGCGAGCGGC